>PVKC010007812.1:0-28995 GCA_004027635.1 Crocidura indochinensis | reverse complement strand
AAAAAAAAAAAAAAAAAAAAAAAAAAAAAGAAAGAAAGAAAGAAAAAGAAAGAAAGAAAAAAGAAAAAAAGAAAAAAGAAAGAAAGAAAATAGCACAAATTAAATTTTTTTATTTAATTTATTTTGGTAAAGGTTGTTGCCTGTGTTTTTTTTTTTTTCTTTTAATTCCTTTTCGTTCTCTAGTCTTTACCCTATTTTTCTTTTTTTACCTGTGCTTTGATTGGTCTCTATTTCAGGACCGTGGTTAGTGTTTTGTTGTCAGTATTGCCGTGGTGCTTCTCAGGTGTTTTGTTTGTTTGTTTTGTTTTGTTTTCGGTTTGCTTTTTTTTGTATTATTTTTTGGTTATCCTTCCTTTTTCCCTTTCTTTTCTTAAAAGGAGATATATAGTCTCTAGAAGAACCCTTCCCGTTTTATTTTTATTTTTTTGCTTGTTTAAATTTTTGCCCCCCCCCCCTTTCCTTGTCTCTTCTTTTTTAACTTCTTTTTCCCTCTTACCTTCAAACAGAAATACATAGCTTGAACCATCTTGTTTTGCCTCTCAAATTGAGGGGGAAATAATGGAGGGCACCAAAACCAGTCGTATGAACACTGAGTAGAGTGTAGTTTTAATACTACTTTGAACAAACAAAATAGAATTTCCTGGAGAAAGTAGTTGCCCTAGATTAAGATTAAAAAAAATTGTGGGGCCTGAGAGATAGCACAGTGGCGTTTGCCTTGCAAGCAGTCGATCCAGAACCTAAGGTGGTTTCTTCGAATCCCAGCATCACATATGGTCCCCCATGCCAGCCAGGAACTATTTCTGAGCAGATATCCAGGAGTAACCCCTGAGCACCGCCGGGTGTGGCCCAAAAACGAAAAAAAAGAAAGAAAAGAAAGAAAAATAAAGTCGTATGACAGCCAGAGCGATAGCATGGCAGTAGGACGTTTGCTTGCATGGGGCTGACCCAGTACGGCCCTGGGTTCCATCCCCGGTGTCCCATATGGTTCCCCAAGCCAAAAGCGATTTATGAGTGCATAGCAGGAGTAAGCCCTGAGCGTCACTGGGTGTGACCCAACCCCCCCCTAAATTATAGCAATATGAATATAATGAGACCTATTTTACTAGAAATAAAATAAGGAAAATGATCTAAGTTTAAAAATTTTTTCTTGTATATTAGACATATAATATTTCAACACCAATCCCACCATCATTATCAAATCCCATCACCAGTGCTCCCATACTTCATCATTCCTTACTCTCCAACTACCCACCTGCCGCTAGATAGGCACATTAAAATTTTGTGGTTTCAGCTTAGAGCTCATGTTCTCAGTGTCGCTCAGTCTGTGCTTTAGCTATATCTATCACTCTTCTAGTTTCCCATAGAACTTATGCCCAGACCTCTGTTCCTCCATTACTTCACTTTTTTATTTTCTTCCTTCTTGTCTGTTACTATTTTTTATTAAATAATTTCTTTATTTAAGCCTCAGTGTAACAAAAATGTTTGTAGCTGGATTTCAGATAGGAATGTACAAGACCTTTCACTAGTGTAACTTTTCCAGCCACAGGATGTTCCATCTCCCTCCTCTCCCCACCACATACCTGTCTTTCGGACAGGCCTTTTATTTCTCACTCTCTCACTATCATTGTCACGGTAGTTATTAGTGTAGTTGCCGTATTTGCCAGTATATAAGACGACCCCCTAATGTTGCAGTTAAAACCTATTAGGCTTAGGCCTATATTCGCTGTATAAGACAGAACGTTCCTGTGCTGCAACTGTATGTACCACAGTGAGCCAATCACAACAAGCAAAGGTTTAAAGGGTATACTGGAATAGACTTCCTCTCTGACTCTGGCCCATTTGAGCAGGCTTTTGACAGTGTAGATTCGGGTCCAGAACATTGTCTCATTTGCATGTATCAAAAGCCTGCTTGGATTGGCCGAGTTAGAGAGGCGGTCCAAGCAGCCTTGCAGTGATTGGTGCAGGATCGAGTTGGAAAATTCGTTTTGTGGCAATATTCAGACAATTTTCATTTAGCGGCATATTGAAACATTTTTGGGTATATACTTGGCATATAAGACGACCCCGATTTTCGGTTGACTTTTTTTTGTATCAAAAAAAGTATTTCTCTACTACTATTCACTACTCTTTGTGGTAAGCTTCGTATCATGGGTTGTTCCTTCCAGCTCTCATCTCTATTGTCCTTAGCTCTTGTTTTTCTTAAATCCCCAGATGAGTGAGACTATTCTGTGTCTATATTTCTTCCTCTGACTCATTCAGCATGATAATATCCATGTTCATCCATTTATAGACAAATGTCGTTACTTTATTTTTCCTAACAGCTACATAGTATTCCATTGTGTAGATGTACCACACTGAGTTTAGAACATTTTACCATCTCCTTTTGCTACTGGTTGAAAGTTTACCTCCACTAAAGCTATTGTATCGCTCCTATTCTAGCCCCTAATTTCTTTGAGTGGCATGTTTCTTACTGAATACCAACTCTCATATTCTTTGCCTCCGTGGTCTTTAAGTATTTATTATTCCACTATTAAGTTTCTTTATATGTTGCATATGAAATATATCACTCTTTGTCAGTCTCTCTCTGACTAACTGCGTTCACCTTTATACTCTTCAGGTCCTTCCATTTAATAGAAAATTGCATGACTTTACCTTTTCTTATGACTGAGTAATATTTCATTGTTCATTTGTATCATAGTTTCTTTATCCAGACATCTATTCTTAGGCACTTGGTTGTTTCCAGATTTTGGCTACTCTGGACAATGCTGGGAAGAACATAAAGGTGTACATGTCTTTTCTCAATTTTGGTGGGGACTTTGGGGTATATTCTAAGGAGTGGAATTTATGGGTCAAATAAAAACTCAATTACTAAATTTTTTAGGACTATCCATTATTATTTTTTAGAAAGGCTACTAGAAGTTGACATTTCCCACTAGTGGTGAATGAAGGTCCCTTTCTCTCCTCATTCATGACAATACTGCTGATTTCTTGTTATTTTAAGTATGTCACTCTCCATGGTGTGAGATGATATCTTATTGTTGTTTTGCTTTACATAACCCTGATTAATGATGCAAAACACTTATTCATTTGTGCTTCTTTTTATGGATGTTTCTGTTTATATCTTATCCTCACTCTTTGATTGGTTTGGATATTTTTTTCATGTGAGGTTGTACCAGAAACTTTATGTATTTCTTTTTATATTGGCCCCTTATTAGATTATTGGTGGGACTGCATTAAATCAATATGGTGCCTTTTGGGGAGCATTTTCATTAATATTAATAATCCTCTCAATCCATGAGCAGGATATGTGTTTACATTCCTTAATTTCTTCTATATATCTTGAAGTAGTATTTTGTAGCTTTCTTTGTAAAGCTATTTCACCTCTTACGTTAAGCTGATTCTCGGGTACTTATTTTCTGAGGTACAATTGTGAATGGGATTTTTTTATCTTTCATTATTTGCATATTGAAAAGCTATGGACTTTCATGTATTAATTTCATAACTTGCCACATTACTATATAAATTATTTTTTCGAGGAGCTTTTATTTATTTTTTTAGAATTTTCCAAGTACAGTAACATTGGTTTCACAAATAATAAGACCTAGACTTTTTCTTTCTTATCTCAATGCCCTTACTATCAAAGTACTTAATGTGTAAGAATAGTGACCAGAGTGATAACACAGCAGATAAGGTGTTTGCCTTGCACTGAACAGGGTTTGATCCCCAGCATCCCAGATGGTTCCCTGAGTCTACCAAGATTGATCTCTGATCACAGAGCCAGGAGTTACCCCTAAGTGCCACGGGTTGTGACCAGAAAATAAAAATAAAAATATTTCAATATAAGAGTATGTAAACTATAAAAACATTTTGATAATATAAATGTCTATTTTTAATAGCAAAATATTCAAAGGATAATAAAGACATCTACATTAAATTGAGAAGCTTCTGTACCTCAGAGGGCAAATATACAAAGTAGAGCAAGGAAGTCTTCAAGTGGTGCAAACATAATTCAAGGTATGAAACAAACATCAAAGATAAATTTTCTAAGCCAAATTTTTCAATTGTAAATTAATAAAATAATAAAAATGATAAGTTTTAGTTTTTAATTATAAAATATATTATCTTTTAAAATATTTTTATTTTTAAAGATAAAAACTTTTTAATTATCTTAAATCATAAATTTTCAACATAATCTTATTGCATGTAATTAATGAATTCATTCTAATAAATAAACATAAATGCCCCAGAGAACAATGAAAGACACAGAAAACTTTATAATAAATGCATCACCCTGAAAATACCTAAATATACATATAAAATTTGTCTTTCTAATGACAATGTATTTGTTAACATCATGCAACAGTAAGTTTATAATCTATAAATTTATTTGCAAACAA
Organism: Crocidura indochinensis; assembly: GCA_004027635.1. NCBI lineage: Eukaryota > Metazoa > Chordata > Mammalia > Eulipotyphla > Soricidae > Crocidura > Crocidura indochinensis. Next base: position 24,598 of record PVKC010007812.1, on the reverse strand, counting down.
ATAAAGGAAGGAGGGGCTGGCGTGGTGATGCTAGAGGTAAGGTGTCTGCCTTGCCAGCGCTAGCCTAGGACGGACCATGGTTCAATCCCTGGCGTCCCATATGGTCCCCCAATCCAGGAGCGACTTTTGCACGCATCGCCAGCAGTAGCCTCTGAGTGTCACTGGGTGTGGCTCAAAAGTCAAAATAAATAAATAAAATTACAAATAAAGGAAGGAAAGGCACAGAAGCTTTTTATTTATTTTTTGTTCACCACATATATGCCACAGCTAGGAACGTGCCTGCTACATAAAAGACATTTAATAAGAAATATTTATTACATATATTAATAAATGAATGGTTCAGTATAGATGAGGTCATTATTAAAATTCAAAAGACAAAATAATTTGCTTTTGTCAAGTCATAAAGTCACAGATAATTGAAAAATTTTAAAGTTTATTAGATGCCATAAATAAGGCTTTATAATTTAGCAGCGGCACATTGTTAGAAACAGTCTTAGTTCTATTAGGAAAAATGTATTACACATTTTACTTATAATTTTTAATACTGTTTAATACATTGCAGTACTACATATATATATTATTTACATATTCCTTCTATCCATAGGGATATAAGACTTATATCCTTAGAGAAACCTAATTGCCCTTAAAGCATTCTCTTTTTCAGTGTTTTGTTGAATTTGAATTAAGATTCCCTGTAGTAAATTGCAAAAGTTGCTCAAAATTGACTCCAGGCATCATAAGAACCCTAAAGCTTCCAAGAGACTTAGTAAAAATCTAAAATCTCAGTATCTCCTAAAGGAAAACCATGTCTGACATATTATTCTGTTATTGTGGTTTTTGTTCTAATTTAATTGGAAAACAAAACAAATATATTATTTCATAAATAATTGTTATTAATTTCTCTAATATCAGTTCTATACAACTCATAAAATTAGATGGACTCATATTTTATAGAGTTTAATATTTGACTTTTATTTATAGTATATATTATATCGTTTGGGTTCATATCACACTTGCATATAGCCTTTTATTCATATATGCTGGGATATTTAATATTTAATTATGCTTTTTTTCTGCATACATCATTTCAATAACACTCCTATTACCAAAGAGCCTGCATCACTCTACCAGTGTCTCAAGGACTACTCCCAACGACCGTTTTCCCATCACAAAAGATCAGTTCCACAACTAAATCTTTAGTGCGGATGACTCTGAGCATTTGTTGTTCCCTTAATGTTTTGTTTTGTTGTGCTTTGAATGCTTTGTTTTATCCCACATATGGGAGAGATCTTTTTTGTGTTTGTTGGTTTGTTTGTTTTTTGTTTTTGTTTTTGGGTCACACCTGGCAGCGCTCAAGGATTTACTCCTAACTCTATGCTCAGAAATCGCTCCTGGCAGGCTCAGGGGACCATATGGGATGCCGAGATTTGAACCAATGTCCTTCTGCATGGAAGGAAAACACACTACCTCCATGCTCACTCTCCGGCCCTGGGAGAGATCTTTTTTATTTATAATTGCGGAGGAAGTGAGAAGTCAATATCTCTATTACTTATAGAATTCAGTTTAGATTCAATATACTTTTCTTTACATGTTTACTCTAAAATAGTAATTATATCAAAATGAATAAAGAGAAAAACATAAAGCTGATTTTATTACACTTTTCATTGCAATAGGTATTATAAATCAAAACATTATTATACATAAAGATAATATAAACATAAAAATAAATATAATACCTTTCATTTAAAAATCAATAAACACAAGAATTGAACTGAGAAATATCTGCCTCTAGAGTCCTTTCACTCTCAAACATTGTGCCTTTGATTGACAATTGATATTCCAAACTGACACTTTAGTTCTTCAAATACACCAGCACTGTCCAAATTTGATCACAATGACCCTGGCAGAGAAAGTTTGTTCTGGTTCCTCATGGTGTCTAATAAAATTCCTCATGCTAATGAGACACAAAATGAAATTTGTCCTCATACTTCAGTATTAGCGTTTATAATATTCAGTTAGTTCCATTCAAGTTATTTTATCTTATTATCTCTAGTTTTATCATTTTGTATTCATATAATTTTGCCTTCACTTTACAAAAACTCCACAAGCATGGCTTATAGAGGTTTCTTATTTACTGCTCTCAGAACTTTGCACATATTTATTCGGAGAATTCTCGGAATGACTTAAACAATGCCACATGACATCTCTCCTTTAGTTTGTGTATTTGAATAAACTTAATGACCATGAAAATTATGGAGCAGATTCCACCTCCTACTAAGTGTCAATATTAGAAAACTGCGAATCTTTTCTTAGGAGACCAGATTCATGGAGTGTAGACCATCATAAATCTTTATTGAATGGATGGATAAATTCTTATAATTAAATGGAAAAATAGCTAAAGAATTTGATTAAGCAAGGTAATATTACATACCTGTTATACCTGTGATATATTTATTCAAATATGCTTTAGAAGACATCTGTCAGCCCTATGTAGAGTTCTCATAGTCTTCCCTTTCTACTTCCTATCACTTATTCAGAAAATATGCCTTCGGTATGTTCCACTGTGGGTTCATTTAGATACATAGTACAAGCTTTCATTCAAAAACAAACCAAAATGAAATCATGGCATCTCTCATTAGGCCCATTGCCTGATTTTCATTAGGCCTGTTGCCTCTCTCTCATTAGGCCCTCTGCCTGGTTTTCATGAGTATCACAGTTTAAGATTCATTAGGCCTATTGCCTGACTTCTATTAGGTACATTACCTGATTTTTTAATAGGCTTATTGCCTGATTTCCTTGGACCCTTGGCACAAAGAGCTAAAGCTTGTTGTTATGGCTTCTCTACTAGTGGTACTTCTTTCCCAAATCAGTGATAATTAAAACTTGTAAGATCTTATATTTGATGAAACACCAGTGAAAAGAGCTTTCTAACAAAAGTATTTGTGAAGTTTAGGACAGACCCCCACTGAACTTCATTTGCAAGAATTTATTAGTTTTCTAGGTTTGAAGTTGATTTGACATTACCTTTTTAAATCAGTATATGCCCCATAAAACCAATGCAGCAGAATGAATAAATAAAAAAGAATGCTATTAATTTGAATTCAGTTGAATTGGAACAAAAATAATTTGAATGATGTTATTAGGTTAATTAAATATTTTGTTTTCTATTACATTTATTTATTGTACATTGTGAAATCAGTGACCTTTGTCACAATGTCTCTTTTGCAACTACAAAAGAGAACATGGTTTAGTGCCATTAATTTATTCATATGCAAACTAAATTAATACAATTATTATTTTCACTAGAACTGTACATATAAATAGGAAAAATATATTTTCACATAACTTCCATACTTATTTTAAGAAGTCATTCTAAAAAACAGTAGTTTTTTTCCACATAAATTGACATATTCAGAGATGAATTTTTTATTAGAATTTGTAGGGAGCCGGGAGGTGGCGCAGGAGGTAAGGTGCCTGCTGCCTTGCCTAGGACGGACCACGGTTCGATCCCCCGGATCCCCTATGGTCCCCCATGCCTGCCAGGAGCGACTTCTGAGCGCATAGCCAGGAGTAACCCCTGAGCGTCACTGGGTGTGGCCCAAAAACCAAAAAAAAAAAATTTGTAAATTTAAACATTAAACATATTTTAAAACAAAACTAGAATTTGCGAAAATAAAACTTCTTATGTTGAAAATTAAAACTGAATAGCTCATTTAAATGCATTTGAATGAGCAACTTCTAGTGCTCACATAAGTAATAGATACAAGTATAATAAATTGACATAAACTATTTAAAATTTTGAATACTTTTTACTACTTCATAGTTAAATAAGATACAAAATTTAAGTTGTTCATTTAAAAATGTGTAAATCATGTTATTTATTCTCAACAAGGGAGTATCTTATATTTGTTCATGACCTCTGAATTTCTACTTCAGAACATTCAAAGCATAACATTCTAAATGTTCTTTATAAGAGTTGAGTATATTAAAATATTTTGCATGCATTTTGTTTAACTTAAAAATCACCCTAATTTCTAATTCAAAATCAGTAATTAGTGATGAATTCCTGATTCTTAAACTTTAGAATCATCTTTGATGTAAGGCAACATGGTGAAAAACCGTCTTCTGATTTCTAAATGTTATCCTTAGATATTTTAGGTAATGTGCTGACAGGAAGAGGAATACATATTCAATATTGGATAGGTTGTTCACCTGACTGGATCTGGAGATTCTATTTCTGTTCAAAAACCTATATTTTATGCATTCACTGTTCAATCTGTCCTAGGCCTTGAGAGCCTTGATCTTAAATTTGTCGCTTTATTAATCACTTGCATGTGGGAAGCTGACAGCCAATAACATTCTCTCTTGACAGTAGTGTTTAGATGAACTGTTCATTAAACATTTGGCCCAGGAATTATGACAGACACAGTGGTTTGAAAGACTTATTTTGACTAAATGCTTTATTGGGGAGATTCCTCATCACCCATGTCCACATGCACTGATTTATTTCTTGTCAAAACATGAGCTTGCCAACACATAGGCTGCTCTGGATTAAGTCATATTTAAAGGCTAGAATAATAAGCACTTTCCTTAAAATTCTTCAGGAAAGGAAATGCTAAAAACGGTGTAATTGCCTATTCATGTTGACATTCACACTAATGTTGAATTGTATACTGTACACATCTTGATTATGTTAGTTAAAAGAAGAGACTGCGCAATAATTAGACTCCTTTATTCATTGAGAGTTTAAAGAGAGCAAACCACATTCCTTCAACATAAAAAGGAAACTATGATTGTCTTATTTGCTGGTAAAAAATCGGCTTCATCAAGAAAAGCAATATATTCATTTGCTTTTCTGCTATTTGTTTACTATCACAGTGATAAAATATTATTTTGTAATATTTATTTGTTAAGAATAAATCATTTGAGACACAAAAACTTCGAAAACCAAAATTAAAAGGTAAAATGCCTTATTCTACCATTTAATTCTAAAGATAAAGTAATTATTAATGTTATATCTCCATTATTTCTTTTGTTTAATTTATTGTTTAATTAAATTAATTATGCCTCTTAATTTACTGTTTTAAAAATATTGGTCAACCCAACATTTTGATTAGGAAAGTCTCTGCCACAGCCAAAAAATTCTTTATGCTATATAGTCATTAAAATCAAAGGTCAAATCAATTGATTGAAATGGTTGAAATGGCAGCTAGGAAAGATTAGATAATGTGGTTTCAAGGTGGTCCCATTGTTTCCTCATGTGCCTTGATATATCTAATAGTACTGAAAGAAACATTATTCATAGTTAATTCAAAACAGTCGAGTGCATAGGCTATTATACAATATGTTTTTTAACTTAATTCTCACTCTTGAAGAATTACTTCAGGATGTAGACAAAGATATACAGCATTTAAAACAAGTAAGTAGAGGAGAAAAGGAACCTCAAACGCAAATATTTGCTTAGATTTCTTGAGGCTGGAGATGAAATGCCCTAACAAAAGCATTTCTTTTTCACCATTTTTTATTTACAAATATGTGAAACTTTAACTTTAATCTAAGGCCAGGACTAGATGACTTTGAAAATAGAAGAATTTCATAGCCCAAGATGCTTGCAAATGTTGGAAAATTGATGAAGCGAATAATTTTTTTTTTGGTTTTTGGGCCACACCCAGTGACGCTCAGGGGTTACTCCTGGCTATGCGCTCAGAAGTCGCTCCTGGCAGGCATGGGGGACCATATGGGAACCGGGGGATCGAACCGTGGTCCGTCCTAGGCTAGCGCAGGCAAGGTAGCAGGCAACTTACCTCCTGTGCCACCTCCTGGCTTCCTGAAGCAAATAATTTTACTATAATTTTATATTTATTGACTAAAATACATTAAATAAATTACTTTTTCTTATTAACTCCTTATCCAAAGCCTAAATTTCTACATCTTAAATACATCCAAAATCTTTACAATATTTTGGTTTTATTTACGTCAGTTTATCTAATCCCTTATTACTGTGTTCTAATGACTTCTTAAGATATTATATATGAAGGCTTTTTTTTTCTCTTTTGTACATCCTGATTATTGTTATTTTAAGCATTCCCTCTACTGAAATGTAAAATAAATTACACTGTACTTCTCTGGATTTATTGAAGGAGAGGCTGGACAAATAATCAAAAAGTATCTGACAGATTAATGAAAAGAATTTAAAGTTTATAATAGTATTCATACACACAGACACACACTTTTATATATATAAGTATATATATATATGTATATATATGTATTGGAGATCTATGTAATGCATAGTAGCTTAGTCATTCATGAGAAACTTGGCTAGGGGCAAGAGAAGTAGTAAAGGGACTAAAGTGCTTGCCTTGCACAATTCTCACACAAGTTGAATCCCTGGTGTTGCATATGGACCTCATAGCACAGTCTGGAGATATTACTGAACATAGAATAAGCACTGCAAATTGTGACTCAAAAATTATATCAAATAAGCTTATCAAATAAGCATTGCAAAGTGTGACTCAAAAATTTTATCAAAGGGACTGATGTGGTGGCACAAGTGGTAGGGTGTCTACCTTGCATGAGCTAACCTAGGAGGGACCTTGGTTTGATCGCTTGGCTTCTCATATGGTCCCCCAAGCCAGGAGCGATTTCTGAGTGCATAGCCAGGAGTAACACCTGAGCATCACAGGGTGTGGCCCAAATACCAAAAAAGAAAAAATGTTTTAAAAAAAAGTGGTTAGGGGCTGGAGGGGAGGTGCAAGTCATATGGTGCTTGCCTTGCACACAGCTAATCTAGAACAGACCTCAGTTCCATCCCCTGGCATCCCATATGGTCCCCATAGTGCATAGCTAGGAGTAACCCCTGACCATCACAGAATGTGGCCCCAAAACAAACAAATAAAAAAAAACAAAATAAAAATATGTTTAAAAATATTTAAAAATTTATATCAAATAAGATAGAGCAGAAGACATTGATAAAAAGAGAAATTTAGGAAGAAGGAGCTCTTTCTTGGCTTAGTCCGACAATAAGTAACAATTAAACTTTCAGTTACTCCTGCTCTTAAATAGTTTGTTGTTTATATTTTATGCCCTTTGTTCATGTAGTCTCAACCATTTCGTAATAATACATCATTTTATGGGTGGCAATTCTTTCCAACTTTCTGAATATTTCTCAAATTCCCACTGAATTTTAACCATGAATGTATGGAAATGTGGATTGTGTTAGGGTAAAATGAAGTAATCATTCAACAAGAAACCAATTCAGTAAACATTGTCTTCTGTGTCCACTTTGCCATTTGGCATTTCGATAGATGCCAAATTAACAACAGTCAATGTAGAAGATATTATCTTTGCAATGAAGAATTCACAATTTTAAAATAAAGTCAAAATTAGCATGCAGGCCACTTTCCATTCTAGAGAATGCTACTCTGAAGAAATTTGTGCTGCTTCCAGAGGTTATTGTTGTATATTATTTTCCTATAAAAACTTTCAGAGACTACTCAAATGCGTCATTCCAAGATATGCTTTTGATGCAATAATAGATCTGGGAGCTGAAGAGATAGTACTAAAAGTATGTGCTTGCCTTGCAGGGTGACAACCTTGGTTTGATCCTCAGTATCAAACTGGTTCCCCATGACAATCAGGAGTGAACATAAATGCAGATTCAGAAATAATTCTGAGCATCACTGGTTGTGCACTAAATAACAATCTTGAGATATATTCAGATATTTATAACAAGACAATTTGACTTGTGAAAATTTAGCTTCATTTATATATAGAACAAAATCAGAATTGTGATTTTGAAAACTTTGAGCACAGAGACTACTATGTTTTAATGTAGATAAACATCAGCATCAATATAGTTCTAGAATACTTTCATGTATAATGTGTTGTTAATTGCCCAACTCTCTTTGTCTCATTCTCTAAAATGTAATATATTTTGGTGGCATTTTAACTGACTCAAGTTCAGCCCCTTTGGAACTAATACACTAGTATCCATAACTATATTAAATTTAAATATGTTTCTATAAGGACTTGATTCATGGAGTTCAAAGCATTCAGTGAAAGCTCCTCACTGTAGTTGGCTTAAGTTACAACTTTAATATCTTCTTTTGAGTGTGCTTTTTTGTTTTTTTATTAAAAGAAAAAATGCAAGAAAAATATGTCATTGAGATTGATTGTAATGGCCAGCTGTTATGATCTCAATGGAAGTATTAGAGTCCCTGCCTAAGGTGCATTGAAGAGTGCCAAGCCTCATCGCAACTCAGCTCATCCTAAAAAGCACCATGGCCTGGAGTGAAAGCTGTAATTTAAAAATCTCCTTGAGACCCATTATTTGCAAATCATTGACACAACAAACTGTAACAACCCTGGTCCTCCTTGTCAATGCATGCTTAGGGAGCTTTTCATCCGCAGAACCTTGCATGCTCAATAACTTTCAGTACTAAAAATCCTTATGAAATTTCTGAAGAAAATGAGCAACTGCGCATGAGCCAAAAATCCCCTTTAAATGTTAAAAGAGAAAATTAAAATTGACTAGTCAGTGACATTGTATATGGGAGCGAATCCTCACAAGTTAAAAGTTTTCATGTTACTCTGTTGCTTAAAATAGAGCCAACTAGATATTCAGTTTTTTTTTCTAGCAATTAAAAAAAGCATCTGAAATATCTCCATTGGCACTACTCTCCCCTTGTCTTCATGTGAAGATTTTAAAAACAAATGAAAGGTTTTCTCACTAAAGTTGAAAAGAGGAAATATAATATCACTCTGGAGAATCAGCCTTTTGCCAACATTAACCATGAAGAGAAATTTCATAGCTTAGACAATTTTTTTGAGGGAAGGATTTTTGAGACAAAACATTTATAGTACAAACACGGATACAGGCTTATCTGTGAGTTAAATGATGTATTCTTCAAAAATGAATAGATTGTTTTAAATCAGTAATATTTTTGGTGAAAGGGGTATTTGAGGCACACAGTTTTCAAAGTTTACTCCTGCTTTATGCTAGAGATTCCTGTGTGCTCCAACCCCTTACTGCCAGTCTTACAGATTATTTCTTTTAGGCGTCGAAGTGATAGCACAGAGATAGGGCGTTTGCCTTGCATGCGACCGACCCCAGGCAGACCCGAGTTCAATCCATATGGTCCCAGAGACTGTCAGGAGCGATTTCTGAGCACAAGAGCCAGCAGTAATGCCTGAGCACTGTTGGTTGTGGCCCCCTAACAAAAAAAATAAAATAAAATAAAACAAGATTATTTCTTTTCCTGATTAAAGTAACCAATACATGAAATGATGCTCAACATTATCAGTCTTAATGTAAACCAAAACGTTTGAGATGTCATACTTTCTTATCTGTTAGAATGACTATTTTTAAAAAAATAGATAAATAGCAAATATTGATGAGGATGTTGAAATATAAAATCATTGAACTGCATTTGTGGGAATATATTAAAGAAATTACTATAGGAAACAGTATGAGAATATAAGAAATTAAAAACAGTGCTGCTTTATGATCTAAAAATTCAATTCTAGATACTTGTCCAAGAGAAATGAAATCACTACCTTAAACATATGTCCACATTCCCATTTTCACTGTGGAATTATTCAAAATAATTAAGGCATGAAAATGTGTGAATGGCAACAAATGAATGTATAAGTAATAGGTGACATTTTAATGAAAACAATAATTATTATTCACCCTTAAAGTAAGTATATTTTGCAGTTTTGTAGCAACATGAATATACCTTGATGACATTGTCAGATAGAAAAGAAAAATTCTCTCTGCCATTTATATAGATAATCTAAGAAAATCAAAGTCACAGAAACAGAAAAGACAAATGAGTTCCTGGACTGGTTGCTTGGGGACATTTAGGGGAAGTGGGTGAAGACAATCAAGATACATATCTAGTTATAAGATAAAAACATTGTAAGAATCTAGTGTTCAATGTTCACCTAGTTAAGACTGTGTTATTTACTTGCAGTTCACTTAATAGATTATATGTTCTCATCACACATAAAGATAATGAAAAAGTGGTATAAAATATGGATTTTTCAACTAATTTTTATTAAGGCAACCATTTTGTAACTTAAAGGTACATCAAATCATGTTATGTACCTAAACATTACTCAATTTTACATACCAATTGTATCTCAGTGGAACTGGGGCAAATAAAGTTAAAAGAATAAGAAAAGGTTTTGTCTCCTAAAAGACCAGTGAAATAAATACATTTATAGTAAGCTGACTCCTCTTGTTCTGAGGAAATAAAAGAACTATCTAAAAAATAGATTTACTTAAAATCTATTTAACAACTATGTTTAAATTCGTGACTGTATCTTCAGCAACTGTATCAGGTTAGCTAGTCAATACTGCTTTCTCTTTTTCTCTTTTTACATATATATGATATACATATATTCATGAATAATATACATATGCATATGTATGTTTCTATAGATACATATATCTATCTTCTTGTTTTACCTAATATAAATAGATGTCTTCTTGTTTTATTTTTAAACTAACCAAAAATGTGTGCAGTTACTCTAATAGCTGCATTAAACACTAAGACAAGTCCTTTCATTTACTTTTTCTTGTTTCACACTTTTTGGGATGATATTGCATTATAATACGTATTTTAGGTATGGATATTTATTATTCCAGACCTATTGTATATACACAATAGTTTTAAGTTTAATTGTCAGGAATTTCTTTCTCCTTTAAAATTATCCTAGATAATTTTATAAAGGACATTCTTTTTCTGCATGGCATAATGTATAATTACGTCTTTAAACTTATTTGTTATATGAGTGCTTCTTAAAGTTTTCAAGTATGTGAGCTAAAAAAGAAATCTTAGGACTGTGGAGAAAGAGAGTACAAAAGGTAAGCTGATTGCTTTTCACATGGCTGACATTTGTTCATTCATCTCCACCGCGTAAGTTAACTAACCCAATTACCACAAGGAGTGAATCCCGGTCACAGAATCAGAAGTAAGCCCTGAGCAAATTTAGGTCTAATTCAAGGTCACAAAAATTAACCAAAAATACCAAAAAGAGTGATGAGTACCGTTAGAGAAATATCTACACTGAGAACTATCATAACAATGTGAAAGAATGAGGGAAGTAGAAAGCCTATCTCCAGTGCAGGTGGGAGCAGGGTGGGGAAGATGGAGATTTGGGACATTGGTTATGGGAATGTTGCAGTGGTGAAGGGGAGTGTTCTTTACATAACTGAAACCCAACTACAAGCCTATTTGTAATCGAGGTGTTTAAATACAGATATTAAGGGGCCCGGGAGATAGCATGGGGGTTAGGCGTTTGCCTTTCATGCAAAAGGTCATCGGTTCGAATCCCGGTGCCCCATATAGTCCCCCGAGTCTGCCAGGAGCAATTTCTGAGCATGGAGCCAGGAGTAACCCCTGAGCACTGCCGGGTGTAACCCCCCCAAAAAATACAGATACTAAACATAAATAAACAATTTCTTTTTAAATATAGTTTTACTTATTCAAAGTATGATAACGAGATACAGTGGTTCTTTTGGAAGTTATTTTGTTAGTTATTTCATGCTAAATTATCTTTCTCAAATATTATCTATTATAATCATCTGAATCTATGATTAATGGACTTAATGTGCTTTGAATGTATAAGAACCAGGTTGAAATTACTATATTGTATAGGAGGTCTCACCAGACCAATCCTTGAGCACTGAACCAGGAGTAGTCTATAGTACAACAGATGTAACCTAAAAACCACAAGAAATACAATGGTCATTTTATTGTATGTTAATTTCTCTTATTTTATAAATATATACATGTATGTGTATATAAAATGAAGGCACATACACATATGCGTATATAAATTAGTCTTTTATATATTTTAATGACATTAAATGCTAAAATTATATATTAACTCCCTTTTTTGTTTAATTGGTATCAAATCTACTATCAAAAGATGTTATGTATTCCTGTTATATCCAATATCTCTTATTAATTTAAATGATACTTTTCCTAAGAAAGTAACTTTCTATGTTCTAGTGTTTGGAAGGTATTTTTGTTTACATTATTCCATTTCCACTCTTAAAATAGGAAAGGGTTTTCTTTTCAAACAATGAAAATATTTTGCACTTTAAAGAATAGTTTATTCATCTACATTATTTAAATAGATTACTATTTTGTGGTTTCTATCAACTCATTTTTATTTTCTCTTTCTCTCTTTTTTTTTTTCTGTGTTTGGGTCACACTCAGCAGTGCTCAGGGGCCACTCCTGGCTCTACGCTCAGAAATCGCCCCCCAGCAGGCTCAGAGAACCAGTTGGGATGCCAGGATTCGAACCACCGTTCTTCTGCATGTAAGGCCAACACCTTATCTCCATACTATCTCTCCGGTCCCTCCCTTCCTCTTTATTATCTTTTCCTCTCCTGTTTTTTCCTGCATATTTCTGTATTTTGTAGGGCATTCTTTAATACCATATGACTTACTTATTTTTTTGTAGTTCTGGTCTGCTAGTGAGTAACTTAAATGTGGAAAAGACTAAATATATTTTTATAAACTTAAAAGCAGTTATGCTCCATAAATAAATCCAAAATAAGTTAGAAAAATGGAATGCTTCCATATTCCATCTAAAAGTGTATGTCCATCTAAAATTTAGATCTTATTCAAAATTACAACAAAAAAGTAATTTCACTAGTAAATTCTTGCTATTGTCTTACTTCCATCTCTTTACAATTCTTTTCTTGCAATACTTCTCCACCTATCTAGACTACACACCACACCCAAAAGGAAAATGTTTTCCTTTTGAGTAAAATTCCATTATCCTAAAATTAGGCACTTGTTCTAAGAATTATTTTTAATTAATTTATTTAAACACCATGATTACAAAGTTCATAAAAATTACAAAATGGTGTTTTTCCATAATAGTGAAGTTGATATGTTGATCAGTCATGAAATGTACAATACCCTCACCAATGCACAGAATGAAAACTTGAAACTATTAAATTATTGCAATAAGTTGCTGGACCAGCAGATGGCTTGGTTGTTGGTTTTCAAGCTTTTTTAGTCCCAGTCATGCTTTGTAATTTCCCTTAGATCCTGTTTAAGCTACAGGGTTTGACCATGACCTCTGATTCATAGTTTGTTTTAAAGTACAGTACTCATTCATGAATGATGATCCACCAGTTTTCAGCATAGGAAATACCTAATCCCACTACATACTTCTGAGTTAAAAAACAAAATGATATGTAGTTTCTGACTTAGCTGAATCTAGTCCTACGAATGAGGAGCTATGTGACATTATATTCTAGGTACCATCTCTCCTAAAGTTCCCATCTTAATTTTTCAGTGGTTTATCTAAATAAAGTCTTTGATGTTTTAACAAAATGAACTAACATTATTTAATACAGACCATGATGGAAGATCAATGTTGAGGTGGAAGCAGATAACAATGTTTAACAATCATCTGGGTTCTAGCAAACTGAATAGAAAGGGAGGTAGCACACTCATCGAGCTATTTCATAGTTGTAGAGTGATAAGCAATTGTCTCTGGGAATTGGAGAGAAGAAATAATGGAGCATGTGCTAACTTTCTGCTGAACAGAGCAATAAATCAATAGATTATTTGAGTCAAGGAGAGAATGTAGTAGTGGACAACAACAAATAATTTTCTTTCCTTTTAAAGTAATTTTACATGTCACACTATTACTATGGTATAGCCACTTTGAGAAAATAACTGTTGTTTTTGATCTAGAAGGGTTTGTGAATCATTTTGATATGTTTCATTTTATTTGCTACTTTCTACTTTTAAATTATTTGTCAAACAATGTGTGAATTGCTTTTGACTTTCCAAAAATGGCATAAAGAAGGAAATGGGGCACATATGCAAATGTGAGACCCCATATTTAATAGTTATTTTCTATAGTTATAAAAGTAAAGTAATTTTAAAAAAAAGGAAGAAAAAGATTTGAGAAAAATTTCCAGATGAAGAGTCTGGATCTTATAAATTTCATAACCCTAGAAAGTCCAAGTTTGGGAGTTACATTTTTATTGATTTAAAGCAAACTGAGGAGGTAGATCACATTACAGAATATAATATACTTTCAAACTTTTCCATGCTTGAGGCCACACTTTCATCCTTAAAATTATAAAATAAATTGTAGGCTCAAAAAGCTGGTAAACTGATTGTCCAAGAGAAATCGTTTCTATTTCTAACATGTCTAACACAATTTTACTTCTACTCCCTTGCTTAGAAACATTTTCTAATGCCGGATTTGATTGCATCCAAAAGATATGGTAAGCTGAATCAAAATACATGAGTTTGGGGGGCTGGAGCAATACAACAGTAAGTAGGGCATTTGCCTCGCACAAGGTAGGTTTCCATTCCTGTCATTCCATATAGTTCCCAGAGCCTGTCAGAAGTAATTTCTAAACATAGAACCCTGACCACTGCCGAGTGAGGTCTTAAACAAAACAAATAAAATATACGTCTTTATCATATTTACTATGTAAATATGTTCCACAATACAATGATACATTTGCATTATGGAGGATGTGCATATAGAAAACCATATTAGAAAAAAAATTGGATTTGACACAATTGTAATCTTTTGCTAGTAATCAACTCAACCATTAGAGCATGTAAACAAAAAGAGACAAGACAAAAAAATAAGAATCAGAGAGTTCATTTGTTTTTATGAGCTTGACTTGCATTTTATTAACTCAAGTTCAGACTCCCATTAGTAAATATGGTCCCCTGAGAATTTTCAGGAGTAGTCCTGGAGCACAGTTCAAGGAGTAAAACTTGATTATTTCCCAGTGTGGCCCCCAAAACAAAAGACAGTAAAAAAGAAGTCCTGTTTCAATAGAACTTTATTTTTTAAATCACAGGGCAGATTAGGTTTGTATCACAATTCCATGCCTTGCTGACCTTTTCTCCTAAAGTTTCAGTGAACCATAAAATAAAAACATTACATGCTTTCAGACAGATACGTTTATCATTATACAATTCCACTTGTTATATAACTGATAAAAAATCAGTTGTGATAACCCAATTTTCCCACCTTCCAGTACAAATACTAGTCATGATATCCAGTTGCTACCAATTTGGGAAAGATCTAGAAGGTAATAATTTTAAGTCATTCATCCTGTGTCCCTCATGACCTTTAAAATATTATCTTTACCAGTTTCTGTTTCAAGTTTTGCCTTTATCCAGATTTATAGAGCTTGAAATAATGTGGAAAACTGGCAATTTTATGGTACATTTATCTGATGAAGGAAACCATAACAAATAATTTAGGTCCAAAAGTGACTATGTTGTCCTTATATTTCATGGTTTGCCTATCTACATAACCCAAATGCACAACATAATCTGTGCATACTATGTCATGTATTTTATACTTAGTAAAGCAAACTGGAGAATAAATGTAAAATTGTTTAAAGAACTTAAATCTACATGAGCACAGATTCTTCTCTCAACAATAAAAACATTGTCATAAATAGTTTTAAATATCTGTCTTGAGAACATAAAAATAATAATTCTAGCTTACCTATGTAAGCATCAAAGTATTGCAAAGAGAAATAGAGATCAAAACAAGAGCTTATGGTCCTATAATATTCCCAATAATGTTAATGTTCAAAAATTATATTTCATTTTTAATCTCTTGAATAGTAAAATATTATTTTATGCTTGTAGAGCATCTCCACTCTATTCATCACCAAAGTGTCACTTATTGTATGCAGGTATCTTAGTTCCATATCTCAAACAGTACAAAGAGAATGTGACTTGCTAGTCTAGAATTTTAATTAAGCTCAGTTTATTAGTTACACAATCAGGTATATAAATAAGATGCAACATAATTTTCTTTTTTTAACTTTTTTTTATTTAAACAACTTGATTATGTACATGAATTTGTTTGGGTTTCAGTCATGTAAAGAACACTACCCATAACCAGTGCAACATTCCCATCACCAATGTCCCAAATCTCCCTCCTCCCCACCCAACCCCACTTGTACTCTAGACAGGCTTTCTATTTCCCTCGTACATTCTCATTATTAAGATAGTTCAAAACATAGTTATTTCTCTAACTAAACTCATCCCTGTTTGTAGTGAGCTTCATGAGGTGAGCTATAACTTCCAGCTCTTTTCTCTTTTGTCTCTGAAAATTATTATTGCAAGACTGATTTTCATTTTTCTTAAAACTCATAGATGAGTGAGACCGTTCTGCGTCTTTCTCTTTCTCTCTGACTAATTTCACTCAACATAATAGATTCCATGTACATTCATGTATAGGAAAATTTCATGACTTCATCTCTTCTGACAACTGCACAATATTCCATTGTGTATATGTACCACAGTTTCTTTAACCATTCATCTGTTGAAGGGTATCTTGGCTGTTTCCAGAGTCTTGCTATGGTAAATAGTGCTGCAATGAATATAGGTGTAAGGAAGGGGTTTTTCTATTGTATTTTTGTGTTCCTAGGGTATATTTCTAGGAGTGGTATAGCTGGGTCGTATGGATGCTTGATTTCCAGTTTTTGGAGGAATCTCCATATTGCTTTCCATAAAGGTTGAACTAGACAGCATTCCCACCAGCAGTGGATAAGAGTTCCTTTTTCTCCACATCCCCACCAACACTGTTTGTTCTCATTCTTTGTGATGTGTGCCAATCGCTGGGGTGTGAGGTGGTACCTCATAGTTGTTTTGATTTGCATTTCCTGATGATTAGTGATGTAGAGCATTTTTTCATGTGTCTTTTGGCCATTTGCATTTCTTCTTTGTCAAAGTGTCTGTCCATTTCTTTTCTCCATTTTTTGATGGGATTAAATGTGTTTTTCTTGTAGAGTTCTGTCAGTGCCTTGTATATTTTGGAGATTAGCCCCTTATCTGATGGGTATTGGGTGAATACTTTCTCCCACTCAGTGGGGGGCTCTTGTATCCTGGGCACTATTTCTTATGAAGTGCAGAAGCTTCTCAGTTTAATATTTTCCATCTGTTAATCTCTGCTTTCACTTGCTTGGAGAGTGCATTTCCTCCTTGTAGATGCTTTTAGGCTCAATGTCTTGGATTGTTTTACCTACATGTTGTTCTATATATCTTATGGTTTCGGGTCTGATGTTGAGGTCTTTCATCCATTTGGATTTTACCTTTGTACATGATGTTAGCTGGGGATCTAAGTTCAATTTTTTGCAAGTGGCTAACCAGTTATGCCAACACCACTTGTTGAAGAAGCTTTCTTTGCTCCATTTAGGATTTCTTGCTCCTTTATCAAAAATTAGGTGATTATATGTCTGGGGAACATTCTCTGAGTATTCAAGCCTATTCCACTGATCTGAGGGCCTGTCTTTATTCCAATATCATGCTGTTTTGATAACTATTGCTTTGTAGTACAGTTTAAAGTTGGGGAAAAGTAATTCCTCCCATATTCTTTATCCCAATGATTGCTTTAGCTATTCTAGGGTGTTTATTGTTTCAAATGAATTTTAAAAGTGCCTGATCCACTTCTTTGAAGAATGTCATGTGTATCTTTAGAGGGATTGCATTAAATCTGTACAATGTTTTGGAGAATATTGCCATTTTAATGATGCTAATCCTGCCAATCCATGAGCAGAGTGTGTGCTTCCATATCCGCGTTTCCGCTCTTAATTTCTTGCAGCAGAGTTTTATAGTTTTCTTTGTATAGGTCCTTCACATTTTTAGTCAAGTTGATTCCAAGATATTTGAGTTTGTGCGGCACTATTGTAAATGTTTTTTTTTTCTTAATGTCCATTTCTTCCTTATTACTATCTGTGTATAGAAAGACCATTGATTTTTGTGTGTTAATTTTGTAGCCTGCCACCTTGCTATATGAGTCTATTGTTTCTAGAAGTTTTTTGGTAGAGACTTTGGGGTTTTCTAAGTAGAGTATCATGTCATCTGCAAACAGCAAGAGCTTGAATTCTTCCTTTCTTATCTGGACTCCCTTGATATCTTTTTCTTGCCTAATTGCTATAACAAGTACTTCCAGTGCTATACTGAATAGGAGTGGTGAGAGAGGACAGCCTTGACGTGTGCCAGAATTTAGAGGAAAGGCTTTCAGTATTTCTCCATTGAGGACAATATTTGCCTCTGGCTTGTGGTAGGTGGCCTTAACTATATTGAGATAGGTTCCTTCCATTCCCATCTTGCTGAGAGTTTTGATCAAGAATGGGTGTTGGACCTTATCAAATGCTTTCTCTGCATCTATTGATATGATCATGTGATTTTTATTTTTCTTGTTGTTGTTGTGTATTATGTTGATAGATTTACAGATGTTAAACCAGCCGTGCATTCCTGGTATGAAATCTACTTGATCATAGTAGATGATCTTCTTAATGAGGCATTGAATCCTATTTGTAAGGATTTTGTTGAGGATCTTTGCATCTGTATTCATCAGCATTATTTGTATGTAATTTTCTTTTTTGGTAGCATCTCTATCTGTTCTAGGTATTAAGATAATGTTGGCTTCATAAAAGCTATTTGGAAGGGTTCCTGTTTTTTTCGATTTCACAAAAGAATCTTGCCAGGATTGGTAGTAGTTCCTCTTGAAAGGTTTGAAAGAATTCATTAGTAAATCCATCTGGGCCTGGGCTTTTGGTTTTGGACAGACATTTGATTACTGTCTTAATTTCCTCAATAGTGATGGGTGTGTTTAGATATGCTATATCCTCTTCATTCAACCGTGGAAGATTATGAGTCCAAGAATTTATCCATTTCTTCCAGGTTCTCATTTTTAGTGGCATAAAGTTTCTCAAAGTAGTTTCTGATTATCCTTTTTATCTCTACCATGTCAGTAGTGATCTCTCCTTTTTCATTCCGAATACAAGTTATCAAGTTTCTCTCTCTCTTTTTTGTTAGTTTTGTCAGTGGTCTATCAATCTTGTTTATTTTTTCAAATAACCAACTTCTGCTTTCATTGATCCTTTGAATTGTTTTTTGTGTTTCAACTTCATTGATTTATGCTCTCAGCTTTGGTATTTCCATCTGCCTCCCTATTTTTGGGTTCTTTTGTTGAGTGCTTTCTAATTCTATGAGCTGCGTCTTTAAGCTATTCAGATATGCCCCTTCTTCTTTCCTGATGTGTGCTTACAAAGCTATAAATTTTCCTCTCAGTACTGATTTGCTGTGTCCCATAGGTTCTGATAGTTTGTATCTCCATTGTCATTTGTTTTCAGGAAAGTTCTGATTTCCAATTTGATTTCATCCCAGACCACTGGTTATTCAGTCTTAGGCTGTTTAACTTCCAGATATTAAAGTTTTCCTTCTGTGTCCCTTTGTAGTTCACATATAATTTCAGGGCCTTGTGGTCAGTGAAGGTAGCCTGCAAAATTTCTATCTTCTCGATATCATGGAGGTATGTTTTATGTGCTAGCATGTAGTCTATCCTGGAGAATGTACCATGTACATTAGAGAAGAATGTGTATTAGGTTTCTGGGGGTGTAGTGCCTTGTATATATCTACTAGGCCTCTATCTTCCATTTCTCTGTTCAGGTCTAGTATATTCTTTTTGGGTTTCAATCTGGTTGACCTGTCAAGTGTTCACAATGCCGCATTGAGGTCTCCCACAATTATTGTGTTGTTATTGATATTATTTTTCAGATCTGTCAACAATTTTATTAAATATTTTGCTGGTCCCTCATTCAGTGCATATATGTTTAGGAGAGTGATTTCTTTTGGCTGTATATATCCCTTGATTAATACAAAATGTTCATCTTTGTCCCTTACAACTTTCCTAAGTATAAAGTTTGCATTATCTGATATTAGTATGACCACTCCAGCTTTTTTTATGGGTGTTGTTTGCTTGGATGATTTTCCTCCAGCCTTTTATTTTGAGTCTATGTTTGTTCTGACTATTCAGGTGCCTACGAGGTAGGCAGCAGATGGTTGGATTGAGTTTTTTGATCCATTTAGCCACTCTATATCTCTAAACTGGTGCATTTAGTCCATTGACATTGAGAGAAAGAATTGTCCTGCGAGTTAGTGCCATCTTTATATCGAAGTTTGGTGTGTCTGTTGGTTAGCCTTGTCTTAAAGTAGGCTGTTCAGTTTTTCTTTTAAGAATGGTTTTGAGTCTGCAAAGTTTCTGAGCTGTTGTTTGTCTGTGAAACCATGTATTGTTCCTTCAAACCTGAAAGTGAGTTTTGCTGGGTGCAGTATTCTAGGTGAAGCATTCATTTCATTGAGTTTTGTCACTATCCCACCACTGCCTCTGACCTTGAGTGTTTCCGGTGACAGGTCTGCAGTAAATCTCAAGGATGTTCCCTTGAATGTAATTTCTCTTTTCGATCTTGCTGCTTTCAGAATTCTATCTCTATCTGTGGGATTCATCATTGTGACTAGGATGTGCCTTGGGGTGTTTTTTCTGGGGTCTCTTTTAGTTGTTACTCTTAGGGCATACAGGGTTTGATCACATGTATTCTTTAGCTCTTGTAGTTTCTCTTTAATGATATTTTTGACTGTTGATTCTTCCTGGAGATTTTCTTCCTGGGTCTCTGGGGCTCCAATGATTCTTAAGTTGTTTCTATTGAGCTTATCATAGACTTCTATTTTAATTTGTTCCCATTCTTTGAGTAATTTTTCCATTGTTTGATCATTTGCTTTAAGGCTTTTGCTGTATGGAATTGTTATTCATCTCATCTTCCTGTGCACTAATTCTATCTTCAGCTGCTGTTAACCTGTGGGAAAGCTCAGCCATGTTTTTCTTCAATTCATCTACTGAGTTTTTCAGACCTGTTATTTGACCTGAAATTTCAGTTTAGATTTTTCTTATTTCTGTCATCATATTCTCTTGGTTCTTATTAGTGTTCTCTTCTATACTTTTTTTGAGTTGTTTGAACATCTTCCATATTTTGACTTTAAACTCCTTATCTGAGAGACTGACTTGTTGGTTGACCATCTTCATGTCATCAGAGTTGCCATTGTCATCCTCTATGTCTGGCACTGGCCTGAGTTGTTTCCCCATTGTCACACTTGTGTTGTGGGTTTTTCTACGTGTTGGGGTTGTATTCATTGGCTAAATGTATTTGTCAGGTTTGTCAGGTTTCATTGTCACTTTTAACAGAAAACTAAAATTCTTATCAAACATCAGCTGAGTGTTGCTATTTATCAGCATTTTGGATAACTAAGAAACACTCTACTATCTCATTGTCTTATAAGAAAGTATATGACTTAGAAATTCTTTCAAGTGTTAGACCCACTACTATTCTACCCTTACATAAAGTCAAGAATGAAAGCCATATATTCTTACTCTCTGAATAATGTAGTTACCAATAGCTACTTATTTCATGTTAATAATAAAAGTTAATTCATAGCTCCTGAGATACAATTACCATCAAAGTATCAGAAAGTGAGGTTTGTAGGTAATGCGTACATTAATTTGTTTTAGTTTCCTTAAGTTTGGTCCCTCTAATGTCTCAGTCTAACAATTCTTTGTTCCCTACAATCTTTTCCTTTCCATATTTTTCCATATTCCTTTTTTTCATTCTTCTGTTCATTGAAATTGCTTCTTCAATAAAACCACCCTAATTTCACATAAGAAGTACATGCTAATTTGGTCCAGTGGTAGTTTGAATCTCTTCTAAAATAGAATTTGCTGTAATGCAGTGAAGTTATTATTCATATACATAAAAGAAAACTTAATGTGGCAGAAGTCTTTTATAAAAACAGTGACGTTTATAATTTGAATTTTATCCAAAATATAAATGTTGGATAAATGAATGACTACATTAAAGTTATTTTTGTGAATTTTACCTCTTCGCACATTACCAGAAAATTAGAGGATTTAACCTCTATATTTAACTATTGCAATTTTTAGACCATATGTTTACAGTACTGCTCATGTTTACCATTTTGATGTATAGTTATTGCATTTTACCACCACAAAAATGTAAAGGTACTTTATTACTCTCTTAATGTTACTTCTAGTCTATCTTGTCATTCCTTCCACTATATTCACCACCAGACTGGTAATCCTAGTTTGGTAAATAAAAGCCAAATGTCTGTCATTGAATGCATGTAATTTCTCACTTCTCCAAATAATAAAACATTATAAATTTATTATAAATAAAATGATATAAATAAAATAACATTAAGGTCAATTGAATTCATTTATAGGTTCTTATCTTTTTGCAAATTATTAGAATGTGAAAAATTTAAGGGTAAATAATTTCAAATATTTGATCATAAGTCAGCGTGCTAAATTTTGATTCCAGATAACCAAAATCCCGGAAAATCAAGTGTCAGCCACAGGACACGCAATGTAACAGGGGATACAGAAAAAACTATAGAAAATGCATCATTGTCAATGCTGGAAAGAATTAAGGATGTATATCATGAAGTTTTTACTTTTAGGGTTGTGAGAGTGATATCTCACATAGAATAACTTGTACAGGATATTGAACAATAAAGTGGGCTACATGCAAATTTTAAAGAAATGGTAGAAATTATAGCTATACAGCTGGTTCTTGTAGTTGTGTTTGATAAACATGAATATGAAACAATGTAGTAGAATTTAGTAAAAGTGAACTATGTGTGGTGCCTAATTTGTTTAAAGAACATTTTATTAAGTTATAGGTGTTAGAAAACTGGTAAACATTTCCCTTAACTTTATCTTTGAGAGAAATTTTTTGAATAGTCATATTTTCTGAATATATTTATTTTTAAGCCATCATGTATAGAATATTTTAATTTTATTCAAAGAAAATGCATCACATAATTGACATTGTTGAATACATTTGTTTCCAAATAAGTGAAAGCAAAGGTATTTTTTTAAAGTAGAAAGTAAAAGAAAGAGAAAAAAGAAAATTAGAAATAAAAGAAAAAAGAAAAAAGAAGTAGTGGTAAAAAATTTGTGAAAATTGTCATTAAGACAATGGCAGAAGTTTTAGTAAGCTCTTGTTTTCTGTACATTCTATTTCATTTGTTTTGAAATACTATGTGACCTTAACTACACATTGGGATCCAAATCTGTGTTTTTTTTTTTTTTTTTTTGGTCTTTGGGTCACACCTGGCAGTGCTCAGGGGGGTTACTCTTGGCTCTGCACTCAGAAATCGCTCCTGGTTTGGGGGATCATATGGGATGCCAGGGGGTCGAACCGCAGTCCATCCTAGATCAGCGCTTACAAGGTAAACGCCCTACCACTGTGCTATCGCTTCGTTCCTGTGAATCAGTGAATTCTTTAAGAGACGATAGCATCAAACACAAAGAGCTGTCCAAGAATTCAAAGCACTTTTATTGATACTTAGGCTTTTGTGGGGCATGTTCTCAGCTTCCAGGTCTCCCAGAAGTAGAATATGGAGAGTTGGGTCAAATTGGTTCCTCCATAGAGAATCTAAGAGGAATTGTGATGTGGCAATTATGGGTGATGGATGCAGCAGGTATGGCTTCTGCACAGTGACTCTTGGCCAGCAATATCATCTTTCAAGAAAACCATGGATCTGGAGCTGGTCTGGTGCAAACATGACAACTGCACTTGTAGATGTGTTTACAGCTGCCAGGCCTCTGAAAAGGAAGATTTGGAGGGAGGGTGTCGACATCCATGGTGATATCACTCCAAATATCAGCATGCCTGAAGTTTGGTCAGATTGGTTTTCCAGAGAATCATAGAGGAGTAATGAGGCAGGGTCATAGGCAAAGTGGTTATGGATGATTGATGAAACAGATGAGGGAAAATTTTTAACAATAAAAAGCAATTCAAACAATATTTTCCTGCATGAGAAAAATTTATTTTTTATACTTAAAAGTCTTTCCATTTAATGTTTGTGAAGCAAAGACATTTTATCAAAATGAAAGAAAAATAAAGCCTATCCAAGAAAAAAAAGCAGATTTTTTTTTCCAGAGAGTAAAAAGGAGCCCACTAAAAGTAATGAAGAAATAGAAAAAAATTCCACACTTAAATTGGAATGCAGATGATTCCAAAATGGAATGTGCATTATATTTAAAATTTCTCTTAAATAATTTTTAAGCCTTGAAAGAACATGTTATTAATTTTATTAAGAAATCTAAGGATACTTTTTAATATTTTCTAGCAAATGTAAAAATACCACTTTTTTAAAAAAATATAACTGCAGGAAACACAAAGCTATTTTTTTACATACCAAAATTTTATTTAAATAAATAATGAATAATTCCTGTGTAAGATCATCATTTTATATATATATATATGTAAATATATATGGATATATATGGAGGGCTGACAGAGAAGCAGAGACAGTTTGAGACAGAGACAAGATAGTTCAACTATGATATGGAGTTTGAAAAGCAGTCTAACATGGTAGTGTGAGATTCATATATAATATGAAAAAGAAATAATTTTTCTATAAATATAGAAAAAGATTCAGATATAATCCTAGGTTAAATGTGTGAGAAGGAATTAATAAGCATATCCTAATTACTCTGATGAATTAAACATTTCTATTTCTTATTTTCCATTAGTCACATTAATATGCAGCAAGTCTGGCAGAAATAAAAGCCTTTCTTTGGTCATGATGCTTTTTTCCAAACTAGAAGACAGGCTTCTAGATCAATAATAAAACTACATCCACCTAGTTAACAATGAAGATTAAATGTTTTAAGAACATAGTAAAACGTACCATCTTCTTAGTCA
>PVKC010007811.1:0-28933 GCA_004027635.1 Crocidura indochinensis | reverse complement strand
GGAGTTTACCACTACATACAAACACACAAAGAGTTATAACTATTAAGGAAATAAACATGAAGAAAATATCAATCTCCCCATTAAGACTTTTGTTTTGTTTTCTTTTTTCTTTTTCCTTTTTTTTTTTTGAGAGAAAATAGTGGGAGAGAGAAAAAAATGAGAAGAGAGGGGCCGGAGAGATAGCACAGCAGTAGAGCTTTATTGCCTTGCATGCAGCTGATTCAGGATGGACCTGTATCTAACCCTGCCATTTCATATGGTTTTCCAAGACTGCCAAGACTCATTTTTGAGTGCACATCCAGGACTAATCCCTGAGTGCCACTGGGTGTGGCCCAAAAACAAAAAAAAAATTAGAAGAGAGGAGAGAGAGGAGAGAGCAAGAGAGGAGGGGGAGAGAAAAAAGAGAGGGAAAGAAAAGAGAAAAGAGGACAGAGAAAAGAAGATAAGAGAGGGAGAGAGTCTCCATTAAGTCTTTTGAGATAGTCTGATGGGAGGGGGATAAGATTTAGGGCACATTTTCAATCTGCAAGCAACGGTCCACATTGAGCAGAGGACTTCCACCCTTTTTGAAGCTACCATTATTTCCCTCCAGGACTCATGAAACTTATTCTCCACATTGTGAGCCTTGATCATCTTTTATTCTTTTCATTCTTCATTTTCACCCAGCTGGGGAGAATTTAAAATCCTTCAATGGCTTCCCACAACTTTTTATAAAAGTCATGATTTTAATAAATATAGACCTTCGCTCCTATGTCCATCTTTAACTTCCCATTGGTCTCTGGGATTCTGCTACCCTAACCATACTCATCTTTTATTCCTTTATATGATCTGTTTCTTTCTGCCTCAAGACTTTTCCATCTGCATTTTCCTCTAGAAAAATTTTCCCAGCTAGATTCCTCTAATACTTCAGAATTCTATGGAACTCATCCTCACAATGTTCCCTCACTCATCCCACCACATCAGATCCCATGCATGTTTTGAGTTCTCTAGGTAACTTTTTATGTTTTGGATTTTTCAACTTTATAAATTCATATTTGATCATAATTTACCTCTGTATTCAATAAGGCTCAAAAATACCCAGAGGAAGATGCCATAGTGTTCTTTTGTTTTGCTTTGGTTTTGTGCCACATCTGGTGGCTCTCAAGAGTTCTATGCTCAGAAATTATTCCTGATAATAATTTTTTGTAGGCTATGAGGACCACATGGAATGCTGGGGATCTAACTTGGGTCCTCTGTATGCAAAGCAAAACCCCTGATTGCTATAACATTCCTCTGGTCACTCTAGTGTTCTTATTGTTGTATTTCTTGCACACATTTTACATATAGAAATCAGTGAATTGCTCATGAAAATTACTGATAAAATGATTTAACAAAATCTATTGGCATTCTTAGTAAATCCTAAGATTGATCTTCAGAAATAAACCACTTTTTTCTAGTTTTGATATATTAGTGTAGTTTGGAAACTAGACCAAATGACCAGTTGCCTTTGGATTTCTATAAATAGGAAGAACCAACACAGTTATTATCTTCTCTCATAATTTTAATAGGTTATTGTGATATAGATGAGTATAGTGGAGGCTAATATTAGTAGAAGTGTTTTATTAACTCACTTTCCCCAACACCTCCCACTTTTGACCTACTTACACACCTATATTTGCTGCAAGTTTATTCAGGGACCCCATTAGCATTGCACAAACATACTCTTCTTCTTGTTTCTAATCATTTAGTCATTATAATAGCTGTTTCATAAGCATATGTGCTGGCAGGAACTGAATGCATATAGTATAAAATAGAGCACTCACTTCCTCTTATTCTCTCTGCTGGAAATGTGGTCCTTTCCTCTAAACTATCTATCCTAATCTTATCTAAAGTTTTAGTTTATCTAATGCTTCATAAGAATAATTGCCTGGTATATTGAGTAATTACTCTGAGTCAAATACTATACTGAACTCATTATATCAGTTATTTAAATTCAGCTTTTGTTCATGGTAGTATGGACATCATTTTTCCTATTTTAAAATAGATATAGTTAAGAGTACCAAGCATGGAGATGCTGAATATCTAATTAAATCTCAACTGACTCAAACTTGCATTGTACTGACTTTAAAAGCCAAATGCTTAATCTCACTGAGCTCTGTTGTCTACTATTTTTTTCAGGAGTTTATTTATTACTTTTCCACTGTTACTGACCCTCAGGCACTTTCTATAGTTGCTAATAATCCAGTGGCATAGGCTAGTAAAGAAAAAATAAGCAGGAGCAATCAACATGACAAGAAGAGTGGAGGGAACATTCTATAACTAATGAGGGTTACAGGATTTACAATGGGCCACCCACTACTTTGGAAGTATGATGGTGGGATTTTCAATTTTTTTACATATGCTCACAACTCAAGCAGCTAAAAGTAATTATAAAAGGAAGTTCTGTGTCCATGAAAAATGTTAGCAAAGACACCAATGTAATTTAACATTGTACATCATTGGGGTACATTCTCCCCCAAAAAGCAATCAAGAAACCCAAACTTTAACAATCAAAATTAAAAATGAGCCTATTTTGATGGCAGGCTGGGGTGGGGAGGTGGTAGCATGGGATGAATTCTGGGAACATTGATGGAGGGAGGTTGACATTGTTGTTAGGAATGGAGCTGAAATATTGTGTCTAAAACCCAACTAAAAATAACTATGAATCATAATGATTTAAATAAAAAATTTAAAAGCAAAAACATTTTATTACTGTAGTATTAAAATAACATACCAAAGCTTCCATGAAGAAGCTTAGTCCTTAATTATATCTTTCCTTTCTTGATTGTGAGCCTCTGTCCTAATTGTGTCGAATAGATACTTTATTTGCTGTATTTGCCTCATTACCAGTACACCATCATGTTGCCTTTATAGCTGCTTTTCCTTACACATGATTATTTGGCTCGCTTTGTATTTTTAGCTGAATGTTTCACTGTTTAACAACATTTTTTTTCACATTTGATACAAACACCTACCTCAGCTTCTGGCCATGAAATTTCCATCTGCTAAGTCCTTTGGGTGGCAATAATCAGGTGAGTTGTCTCTCTTCCAGGCAATTTTGAATGAGACTCAATCCTTTGGGACCATTTTCAGAAAAGCGGGCCGAAGTCATAAAGAATAAGGTTCCTAAGAGGTGACTTTCTGGTTCATCATTAATCACTTCTATGTGAAAAATTGGAAAAATAAATTTCATGTGACTCCAGGCAGGTATCAAGCAAGATCGTCTGCCGAGTCCTATGAGAATATAACTAATTTTGTGAACTGGGAATTTTTCCCCCCATTTTTCAAACCTGAGTTTTCTCCATTTATTTTAAAATCTCAATAGCTCCAACTTTATCATCTCAATAACTCATGAGAAATGACTCTGCAAAGTTTATTTGTATAGTTATGTGAAAAATAACATAACTGGAACCATTTTAAAATGGGGCTCCGAAACCCTCACTGCAGAGAAACTACTTTTTAAATGAGGTTAGACCTCTGGACCAGGCTGAACTGTCAACACATTCCAAGCAATCAATAAAGATGAGCACATTTTTTCTGAAAGGACAGATAAAGGTGAATTTTTATTATTTTTTGCTTTGTATTTCCTCCATTTGAATGCTTCACGTGACCAATCCTTCATATATGTTCTTACACCTTTCTTACCTCATCCTTCTTTTCCCATCTATAAATATGCCCCAATTTTTGTTTTAGCCTTGGGATGTGTTTTCAGTTTCAACCTAAATTTGTGTGCTCTGTATCACAATTTTCTATCGCTCCCAAAGAAAATAATTTTGACTTGTATTTAATTTTGCTCTTCTCTTAGTGGGGTTAACAGTTAGATGAAGGTAAGATGACCCCAGTGAGGTTTTCCTAAAATGACAGTGTTTTCTTAGAAATAATCCTGACCCCATACATTGGTATATATATTTATATTAAACCCAAAACTTATTTAAAAACTCAACAGTACATTTTAACTATTTTTTAAGCATACTGTGAATCAGGTAACATGCAATCCAACAAAAGCAAAGATATGAAAAGCACACGAAATAATTTTTATAACCGAAGGTCAGGAATAAGAAAGCTATACTGGGAAAATTAAAAAAATAGATCAGTTATTGTAAGTACATTTCCATTCAGGAGATGCTGAGCTCTACCAGGTGAATTATCTAACCAGTGCTGATCAGAAGATTCCTAACTGGCTAGTTTAAATGTCTGTTTTTGAAGGAGCTGACACTTTAATTAGCCTTCAGTTTGGTGACAGGGGACTTCACTTAAGTGACTACATTTGGACTCTGATGTATTTAAAAATAAAAACAAATAAGATCTATGGCATGAGGTAATGATTTACAAGGAACCTTCTGTTCTAAATTGCTTTTATTTAAAGGAGATCCAGTGCCACATGATGAAAGAGTGATTTGGCACAACCATCCATAATAAATAAATAGATAGAAATTCATGCTGTATAAAAAAGTCTAAAAGATAACCTTAGACATGACAAGTAATTATTACCAGAAGATGTTTGAAAGCTCAGAGAGAAAGTTTGACTTATAATCAGTCTTGAATCTTTTCCTGACAGGATGAGCAATTGTCCTCTATCTTTTCAGAACATTGAAGTCAGAAACAAGACAGAATGCCCTCCCTTGATGTGACATGTGGAATTTCAAACAGAACTGAGATGGATATGTGTCTGCCTTTAGCTCTATCAGAACAGTGTAGATGTTGGGGCAGACCAACAGTCTGTTTCCCTATTAATATCAGAAATCAGGTATTCTTTACCGAGACACTGGTGGCAACAACCCCAATGCATCCATCATAGTTCAGATCATAATAGTCCGTGTGTATTCTCACTGTGGAGAGACAGACTTATAGTCCAACCTTTTCATTACTTCCTTGTAGGTAGAAAACAGCATTATCTTTTGAGAAAAAAAGTACAAGGATGTTGAATTCAAAGGTTGGGCACTATGGAGAAAATATATATATATATATATATATATATTTTATTTTATAGAGAAACCCATTATAAGAAGTGATTTTTAGCAAAATAATTGTTTGGGGCCAAATTTTAACATTAAGAAACAAAAAGTAATGATGCCTTTCCCCAAACTTTAACTGAAAAAATACTACATTATAGTCTATGTGCTCGCTTTTGGGTGGTGGTGGTGAGCATTGATTATTTCACCTTGATTCAGAACTTGAATTCAGATTCTGTGCTAGGCTCAGAAATAAAATACTAAATGATACATGAGATTTAGGATGAGTAGGATGGGGGTGGGAATCTCTCATTATTAACTGATTTCTTCTAAGAATTTCCTTTAAGATGACATCATAGATTTGCTGTAGTTCTGTAGAAATTATCTAGAAGTAACATACTAACTGAATAAAGAATTTCTATTTCAGAGGTGCTAATTCAATCAAGACTCCCAACACCATGAATAATTGGTATTGTTACCAAATCCAAGATCAGGTTGCTCCCAGCTAGAAAACACCAGACAATGAAAGCTGGTGTGAGAGACATGCTTATAGAGGTGCCATTACAATTATCCTATCAAAAAATAGTCTCATCTCAAATTAGGCTTAGGATTTATATAGGAAGAGAAAATAATGGAATATGGGAAGATGAATGAAAAGGAGGGTACAGTCCTGAGACTGTCCATTTGGTGTCAGTATTTTGTTGATGCTTGTGGAAAAGCTTTGAGAGACCAATCTTTGTCTCAGAGAGATTGTATGACAGAGATACTCCAGAGATACTGGCCATTCTTTTCTCACAATCTCTGTGAGGAGCTTCTAGTTCAACATTAAATAAATATGATATAAAAACACTCCTTTGTACTGAGGCAAATCAAAGGTCAAGGTGAGTGAGAGATTCTAAGAAAGCTAAGATGGGGGTCGGAGAGATAGCACAGCAGTAAGGTGTTTGCCTTGCATGCAGAAAAACTGTGGTTTGAATTCTGGCATCCCATATGTTCCTCCAAGCCTGCCAGATATATTTCGGAGCATAGAGCCAGAAGTAGCCCCTGAGCGCTGCTGGGTGTGACCCCCCCTAAAAAAAAAGAAAGCTAAGATGGAATTACTGTCTGCCCCACACTGTGTCTTGCAAGAATTTGAAGAGGGTTTGCTCAACTTAGAGTAGCTTGGAGGAAATGTTTGATAATTGTGTGCAATTCTGTGTCTTTCTGATAGAGCATTCTGATTGTCTTTTATTTCTAAAATAAAATTCTAATAGAACTTATTACAGACCTTTGTGAATACATCAAAGAAGCAAAAAGCAAGATGTCAAGTTATGGCTATTATTTCAAACAAAACAATGAGATAACTGGTAGGTCTCAGAAATCAGAACAAAAAGGACATTAATGTTGGTATAATAAGTGGTATTAAGAAGAGTATTTTATGAATATACAATGGAGATTTAAGTAATCATGGGATTTCCTGTTAAAAAGCAGAAAAGAGAAAAGGTTGCATGCTTGTGATTAAAATTTGGTGTCTTAAAATCTGAATTTCTTTAATTTTCTCAGTGAAAGTAATTCAATATGTAAAATTTGATAAAAAAAAAGAATAAAAAGACACTAAGAGTTAATGTCTTAAAAACATAAACACAGCTACAATATTTTATCCCAGAAATACACACAAAATGTTTCCATTTCTGAGGCTCTAGCAGTAGCGCAAGTGGTAGGGCATTTGCCTTGCACCGGGCTAACCTAGGAAGGACCACAGTTTGATCCCATGGCATCCTATATGGTCCCCCAAACCAGGGGCAATTTCTGAGGGCATAGCTAGGAGTAATTCCTGAGCATCACCGAGTATGGCCCAAAAAACCAAAAACCAAAAAAAAAAAAAAAGTTACCATTTCCACTACAGAAACAGCAAGTAGTATAATGGGCCACCATGGACAATTATGCATTAATTTTGTCCTATTGAAAATAAATGGAGGGCCAGCATGGTAGCACATTCGTAGGGTATTTGCCTTACATGCGGTTGCCCAGAATGAATCTGGGCATCCCATATGGTTCCCTGAGCCAAGAGTGATTTCTGAATACAGAACCAGAACTAGCCTCTGAGTACCACTGGGTGTAGTCCAGAAACAAACAAACAAAAAAGTATAAGTGGAGAAATTCCTAGAAACTACAATATACCAATAATAAGTCATGAATAAATTGGAAATCTATATAGCCCAACTGTTAGTGAAGGAAGGAATCAATCATCAAAAATCTCTGAACAAGCAAATGTACAAGATCAAATAGTTTCATTGGTCAATTATGCCAAAATTCTTCTAAATGATTTCTATTAATACTTTTCATAAATACTCTCCCAAAAATAGAAAAAGAGAAATTCTTTCAAATTCACTGTACTGACAAGCATTTCCTTCATACCAAAGCTATGTAATAAACATCACAATAAAGGAAAATTATGGGCCAGTAATTTTAATAACTTTAGATACAAAACTTCACAAAAAAGTATTATTAAACCAATTTCAACAATAGATGAACTGATCGTGCATTGGATCAAATAGTGTTATTTAAGAGATGACAGGGTTGGGGCCAGGCGGTGGCACTGAAGGTAAGGTGCCTGCTTTACCATGCTAGCCTTGGACGGACCGCGGTTCGATCCCCCGTGCCCCATATGGTCCCCCAGGCCAGCCAGGGGCGACTTCTGAGCGCATAGCCAGGAGAAACCCCTGAGCGTCACTGGGTGTGGCCCAAAAACCAAAAAAAAAAAAATAATAATAATAAATAAAAAAGAGATGACAGGGTCAATACCTTCAAGTTAATCTATGAAAAACACCACTTTACAAAATGAAGACTATATAAACCATGGCCATCTCCATGAGATGTATAAATTTTTTGACAAAATTCAGTACTTATCATTAAAAACTGTCTACAAAATGTATATCAGAGGAATATACCTTGGCTTGATGAAGACTACATTAAATAATTCAACATTTATTACCATCCTGATTGGTAAAAAGTGAAAGTTTTTCCTCTAAAAATAGGTGCAAGACAAGAATGTTCACTCTCACTTCTACTTACCAATAGCCTTGAAAATCCTTTTTTTATCAGAACATTCCTTTATTTCATGTTCAAATCACATATTTTTATAGCAAATACCAATCCACTCATCATATTTGGTTTTTACACATTAAGACCAAATACAAGTTATACTGTTTGAGACCAGAAAATTTTGCCAGTTTCAATAGTCTGATGAAACAAATAGCATTCCATATGATTACAAAAGTTCCAGTCATTGACTGTGGTTATAAACATCAAACTTGTATCACTGTTTTGATATAACTTTTAACCATTCAAACCTCCAACTTTTAATCTTTCACACTTCTGATATAATGAGCCTTTTTTCCCTTTAATTAAACATCTTCATTACATATATGATTGTGATTAGGTTTTGGTAATGTAAAGAACACCCCCTTCACCAGTGCAGCATTCCCACCTCCAATGTCCCAAATCTCCCTCCCTCCCAACCCACCCCCACCTAGCTAAGGAAAAAAACACACCAAATTGATCAAATTAAACACCAAATGAAGAAACTTAACTGATTCTATTTGTAGACAATATTATTTTAGTCTTTGAAAACTCTATCAAAAACTTGTTAGAACTAATAATGGAATTCAATTATGTTGCAAAACAAAAAATTAGTACAGAAAATTCTGTTGTATTTCTTTATACTAATAATAGATATCAGAAATAAATTGAAAACATTTTAAGTTACATAAAATAACAAGAAATAAAATTTGAGTGTTTTCCTGTGAATTTTATTTGTTATTATGAATTTTCTTCTTCATTAAAGAAATAGTGGTTTCAAATATTATGTATTATTTTTAAACATTTCAATCACCATAAATTATAAAGTTTGTCATGATTGAGTTTCAAGCATAAAATGTTTCAGCACAAGTCCCTTCACTAGTGTCCTCTTCTCCCCACCAATATTACCTTTTCCCTTTACCAACCAAGCTACTCTATGAGAGGCACTTTCTTCTAACACTGAAACAGTTATTAATAGGGTTTCATGCATACCATTTCATACATTTCTCCTGATTGAACACGTCCCTTTCTCACTATTGTAGTGTGCTCTCCCCTGTCTCATTCTGCCCTCTCCATTTTTCCTACTGAAAACCCGTTTTCATATTTTTTGTTTATTGGCCTTGATCATTTGTTATTCTCTTCCTATATTTCTTTATATATTTCACATGAGAGAACTGACTTGGTGCATATGAACAACATCACTTAGCAATATACTCTCCAGATCTGCCCACATGGCAGTATATTGTATGGCTTTATCTTTCCTTATGGACAACTAATATTCCATTGTATGCCTGTATCATAGTTTCTTTATCCAGTCATTTATTTTTGAGTATTTGGGTTATTTTCATATTTTGGCTTTTGTACAAACAAAAGCTGCAAGTAACATAGGGTACAAATACCTTTTCTCTATTGTGTTTTGGGGCATTTGTGGTATATTGCAGTAAACTTTCTAGGTAAAGTGGGAGCTCAATTCCTAGACTTTTGAGGAATGTCCAAATTGTTTTATAAAAAAAATGGACCAGCTGATATTTCCACCAGCACTGACTGAATTAGGCTCCCTTTTTCTCTGCATCCATACTGATACTTGTTCTTTTTGATCAATGCCAGTCTTTATGGAGTGAGGTGATATCTCATTTTTTTATTTGCATTTCCCTGAAGGTTAGTGACATAGAACATTATTCATATGCCTTTTGGTCATTTTTATATCTTCTTTGAAAAAGTTTCTATTAGTCCCTTCTCCACATATTTTGATGGGGTTGGTTTTTTCTGTGTAGTTCAATCAGTACATTTTATATCTCATATATTAATCATTAATATATATTAAGTAGTGGACAAATATTTCGTCTGACACAGTGAAGTATCCTTATATTTTGTTCACTGCTTCCTCTAAGGTCAGACATTATTTAATTTGTTGTAGTTATTTATTCTCTTTATTTTTGCTTGCTGGGCCAATGGCATTATCTCCTTAAAGAAGCTTCTGGTTTCAATATCGTGTTCCTATGTTTTCCTCAAAATGGGTTTTGAACTCAGAAATAATATTCAGGTCTTTAATTCATTTTTATTTGAATTGTGCATGGTGTTAAAAAAGAGTTTGAATCTGTATAATGCTTGGGGAGTATTGTCATTTTAATGATGTTAATCCTGCCAATCCATGAGCAGGATATGTGTTTCCATTTCCATGTGTCCTCTCTTATTTCTTGGAGCAGGGCTTTATAGTTTTGTATGTATAGGTCCTTCACGTCTTTGGTCAAGTTGACTCCAAGGTATTTGAGTTTGTGTGGCACTAATGTGAATGGGATTGCCTTCTTGACTTCCTTCTCTTCCCTATCATTATTGGTGTATAAAAAGGCCATTGATTTCTGTGTGTTAATTTTGTAGCCTGCCACCTTGCTATAGGAGTCTATTGCTTCTAGAAGCTTTTTGGTAGAGTCTTTAGGGTTTTCTAAGTAGAGTATCATGTTGTCTGCAAACAATGAGAGCTTGATTTCTTCCTTTCCTATCTGGATTCCCTTGATATCTTTTTCTTGCCTGATCGCTATAGCAAGAGCTTCCAGTACTATGTTGAAGAGGAGTGGTGAGAGCGGACAACCTAGTCTTGTACCAGAATTTAGAGGGAAGGCTTTTAGTTTTTCTCCATTGGGGATAATATTTGCCATTAACTTGTGGTAGATGGCTTCAACTATATTGAGAAAGGTTCCTTCCATTCACATCTTGCTGAGAGTTTTTTTTTTTAATATCAAGAATGGGTGTTGAATCTTATTAAATGCTTTCTCTGGGTCTATTGATGTGATCATGTGATTTTTCTTTTTCTTCTTCTTGATGTTGTGTAGGATGTTGATAGATTTATGGATATTAAACCATCCTTGCATTCCTGGGATGAAACCTACTTGGTCATAGTGTATGATCTTCTTGATGATGCATTGGATCCTATTTGCCAGGATCCCCTTAAAAATACCCATGACATTCTTCAAAGAAGTGGATCAAACACTTATGAAGTTCATCTGGAACAAAAAACACCTTAAATAGCTAAAGCACTCCTAGGGAAAAGGAAAATGGGAGGCATTACTTTCCCCAACATTAAACTCTACTACAAAGCAATAGTTATCAAAACAGCATGGTATTGGAATAAAGTCAGACCCTCAGATAAGTGGAATAGGCTTCAGTTGTCAGACAATGTTCCCCAGACATACAATCACCTAATTTTTGACAAAGGAGCTAGAATTCCTAAGTGGAGCAGGGAAAACCTCTTTAACAAGTGGTGCTGGCAGAACTGGTTAGCCATTTGCAAAAAAGTGAACATAAACCTCCAGTTAACATCATGTACGAAGGTAAAATCCAAATGGATTAAAGACCCTGATATCAGATCTGATACCATAAGGTATATAGAACAACATGTTGGTAAAACACTCTGTGACATTGAGACTAAAGGCATCTTCAAGGAGAAAACTGCACTTTCCAAACAAGTGGAAGCAGAGATCAACAGATGGGAATACATTAAGAAGTTTCTGCACCTCTAAAGAAATAGTGCCCAGGATACAAGAGTCATCCACCTAGTGGAAGAAACTATTCACCCAACACCCATCAGATAAGGGGCTAATATCCAAAATATACAGGGCATTGATAGAACTTTACAGGAAAAAACCATCTAATCCCATCAAAAAATGGGGAGAAAAAAATGAACAGATGCTTTGATAAAAAAGAAATACAAATGGCCAAAAGGCACATGAAAAAATGATGAAAATCATCAGGGAGATGCAAATCAAAAAAACAATGAGATACCACCTCACACCACAGAGATTGGTGCACATCACAAAGAATGAGAACAATCAGTGCTGGCGGGGATGTGGAGAGAAAGGAATCTTAATCACTGCTGGTGGGAATGCCATGTAGTTCAACCTCTATGGAAAGCAATATGGAGATTCCTCCAAAATCTGGAAATTGAGCTCCCATTCGACCCAGCTATTCTACTCCTAGGGATATACACTGAGAACACAAGAAAACAACACAAAAACCCCTTCCTCACACCTATATTTATTGCAGTACTATTCATAATAGCCAGGCTCTGGAAACAACGAAGTTGCCCTTCAACAGATGAATGGCTAAAGAAACTATGGTACATATACACAGTGGAATATTATGCAGTCATCAGGAGAGATGAAGTCATAAAATTTTCCTACACATGGATGTACATGGAATATATCGTGCTGAGTGAAATCAGTCAGAGGGAGAGAGAGAGAGATGCAGAATAGTTTCACTCATCTATGGGTTTTAAGAAAAATAAGTCATTTTTGCAACAATCCCAGAGACAATGAGAGGAGGGCTGGAACTTCCAGCTCACTTCATGAAGCTCACCACAAAGAGTGGTGAGTGCAGTTATAGAAATAACTACACAGAGAACTACCATAATCATGTGAATGAATGAGGGAACTGGAAAACCTGTCTGGAGTATAGGTGGGGGTGGAGTGGGATGGAGGGAGATTTGGGACATTGTGGTGGGAATGTTGCACTAGTGAAGGGGGGTGTTCTTTACATGACTGAAACCTAATCACACTCATATTCGTAATCAAGATGTTTAAATAAAGAAAAAAATTTAAAAAAAAATGAAAAGAGTTTTAATGCATTTCAAATTGAATTCAAAATTTCTTTGCATGTGGATGACCAGTTTTCCCAGCATCACTTGTGGAATAGGCTCTACTTTTTAATCAATGTTATTTTGCTTTTTATCAAAGAATAGCTATTCATATACCTAAGAATCTGTCTCTGAATTTTCACTATTATTCCATTGATCTTAGTTCAGTATAATGTTTTAGTTTCTACTGCTTTAGTTACTACTATCTGGTAGTACAGTTTAAAGTTGGAGAGAGTTATGACTACTATCATCTATTTTCCCGAGGATTGCTTTGGCTATGAGGAGAGGAGTTGTTATTACACATGAATTTCAGGAGTGTTTAATCTATTTCGTTAATAATCGTCATTTTTAAAAAGAGATTGCATTGAATCTGTATAATACATTGGGTACTATTACCATTTTGAACATTTTATTCTTCCCAGCCCATAAACAGGAAATGAATTTCTATTTCTTTGTATCCTCTTTTATTTCTGTTAGTAGTGTTTTGTAGCTTTTTTTTGCATAGGCTTCTCACCACCTTTAATGAGTTGATTTCTAGGTTTTCTTGATTTTCTTGATTTCTTGATTTTCTGGGGCACAATTGTTAAAGCCTACCACTGACAAGTCTATTGTTTTTAGGAGCTTTGTTGAAGAGTTTTTAGGGCTTTCTGGATTTAGGAATTTAGATATTTCTGGATATGTCACCCTTAAACAAGGCCATTTTTACTTGTTTTCCTCTCTTTTTTATTGTCTATTTAGTATACCAAGAATCTCAAATGCTACATTGAATAGTAGTAATGAAAGTGGACATCCATGTCTTGTGCCTAATCTTCAAGGAAGACATTTGTTTTTCATCATTAAGTATAATATTTGTAAAAATAGGTTTAGTTATGTTGACTATGTTAACTCTCATACAAAGTGGCAAGATGGATTAAGAAACTGAACCCAAGTTTCTGATATCTATAAGAAACACATTTGAATATTATGGAAAATACAATCTTGGAGTTAGATACTGGAAAATAGCATTTTAAGAAAAACATCCTTTTACAAAGACTGGGTGACCAGTATCATACCAGACACTGACTTCAAGTTTGAAAAAGTCATACGGGACAGAGATAAGCATTTTCTAATGATCAAAAAATATGACACAAGGGATAACTCAGACTCCTAAATACTTATTAAATACACCTAACAACAAATCATAACTGAAAAAATACTAACCTCAACGAAGATATTGATAATAGCACACACAATAGTAGTAGGAGACTATAATATTTCTTTATCACCACCTGGCTAGATTAACTAAACTCAACAAGGAAACATTCAGTTTGAAGGAAAAAAATAGAAGATATAGGCTTTCCAGATATACTTACACACATACAGAATGTATGTCCCAAAGCTCGTGGGACATTGTCCAATATAGAGCATGTTTAGTCACAAAACATGCCTCCATAAAATAGGAAAGATAGGCATTGTATCAACAATCCTCTTAAATCTTAATGTGCTGAGAATGAAAATTATCACAAACAGAAGCAAGCAAAAAACTCAAAACTCTTGGAAATAAACAATTCACTGCTCAACAATCAGTAGGTCATAGGGAAAATTGAAGAGGAAATAAAAATATTTTTAGAAACAAATGAAAATTACTACCAGAACATATGGGATACAACAAAAGTAGTATTGGAGGAAAACTCATAAAAATACAAGTGTGTATTAGGAACGAAAAATTACCTAACTTTGGGGCTGGAGAGATAGCATGGAGGTAAGGCATTTACCTTGCATGCAGAAGGATGGTGATTTGAATCCCGGCATCCCATATGGTCCCCCAAGCCTGCCAGGAGCGATTTCTGAGCGTAGAGTCAGGAGTAACCATTGAGCGCTGCCGGGTGTGAACCCCCCAAAACAAACAAACAAACAAAAAGAATTATCTAATTTTAATGGAACTAGAAAAGAACCAATAAAAGGAGCCCAAAGCAGGTAAAAGGAATCAAATTTAGAGTAGAATTAATAAATTGGAATAAAATATCATGAAACTATGAGTTTGTTCTTTGAAAAAATACTGTATACATTTTAGAGAGATACAGCTTGTTTTATAGAATGTTACCACACCATGCCCACTACATCATTCATTAAACCATCTTTATCTTTTGACACATTTCTTCTTTTTATGTTAACCACAGTTGTGTGGTCAGAGTACAAGGATTTTGTTTTGATTTGGCTTTGCCTATACTTTTGATTTGTTTACCTATATTCCACAAAAGAGTGAGATAACTTGATATTTGTGTTTTTCCTTCTGATTTATTTCTCATCAGATGTCCCCTCCTGGTACAACTTTGTGGTCCCAAAGGATGAGATATGGAGTAGTATTTCATTATATATACATACAGGAAGGAAGCAAAGTACTGACTGGGAAAACATTTGTATACCATAAATCTAACAAAGGGTTAATATCTTAAAATATATTAATGTCATATAGCTCAACAACAAAAGAAAAGATGAATTACAAAATTTAAAATATCTGATAGTTTTTCAAGGATACAAAAAACAAATATGTATATGAAAAGATGCTCAAGTTCACTAATTATTAGATAAATAAAAGCTGAAACTATCATTTCACATCTGATAGAATAGTTAGCACAAAAAAGATATTAAATAACATGCATTGACAAGAATATGAAAAAAGGGCCAGAGAGATAGCATGGAGGTAAGGTGATTGCCTTGCATGCAGAAGATCAGTGGTTTGAATCCCGGCATCACATATGGTCCCGCAAGCCTGCCAGGAGCGACTTCTGAGCGTAGAGCCAGGAGTAACCCCTGAGTGCTGCCAGGTGTGACCCCCAAAAAGAAGAAAAAAAAAAGAACATGAAGAAAGAGAACATTGTGAACTGTATGTGAGAATGTAAATTGGTGCGACCACTGTAAAACCAGCATGGCAATTTCAAAATAATTATAAAAAGAAGCTGAGAGATAATACCGGGGTAAAGCTACAGGCCTCAAATGAAATCAACCCAACTTTGATCTCTGGCACTACATAGTTCCCTAAGTGTACCAAATATAGTTTTTAGAGGACCTGAGTATGGCTGTACTGACCCTAGGGCTTGCAAGCACTGCGAAGAAGGCTTGGGTATTACCGCAGGGATTATGTAACATTGCATTTTTGTCCATTGCATTGACTTGAATGTCAGAAGGCTCAGAACCACCTAAAGGG
The DNA here is from genome assembly GCA_004027635.1 of Crocidura indochinensis. Lineage (NCBI taxonomy): Eukaryota > Metazoa > Chordata > Mammalia > Eulipotyphla > Soricidae > Crocidura > Crocidura indochinensis. The sequence continues at coordinate 13,086 of PVKC010007811.1, read as the reverse complement.
CACCACTGATGGGAAACCACCCCTTTCTCAAACAATAAATTTAAAAAAAAACTACCACAAGAAACAGCAATTTGAATCTGGTTATCTACTCAAAGAAAATAAAACACTAGTGCTCAGGGGTTACTCCTGGCTCCATGCTCAGAAATTGCTCCTGGCAGGCACGGGGGACCATATGGGGCACCGGGATTCGAACCGATGACCTTTTGCATGAAAGGCAAACGCCTTACCTCCATGCTATCTCCCGGGCCCCGAGAAGTCATATTGTACAGTGTGGCTCTTTCAGATGATGTTTTTGAGGCCAGAGAGATGACACTTGTTTCACCAAATCCTAGTTCATATCTCTGTACCACAAACCATTCCCTGAGTACCTCTATGTGTCACTCCTGAGAACAGGGCTGGGAATAGCCCCTGAGTTCTGCTGAGTGTGACCCCCCCCAACCCCAAAATAATAGGGATTTTTTTTTGGTGTTTGGATTGCACCCAGTGTTTACTCAAGGATTCTGGGGATTAAACTCTGGGCAGCCACATGTAGGACAAACACCCTATCTGCTGCACTATCACAACCCCAAAGATGGTTACAATTACATCTTGTTATGGGAGATAAAGAGCAACAACAAACCAATTAAGGGGGGGTGTTCTGTTTGTGACTGTAACCCAACTATAATCATGTTTGTAATCATAGTGCTTAAATAAAAAAATTAAAAAAAAAGAAAATAGAACACTAAATCAAAGATATCTATGTAAATAATTACAGAATTATTTCAATAGAATATAAAAACAAATAAAGTGTCAGATAATGAATCAGTGAATCTGTAGCTTCTTTAAGTATAGACATACATACTCCAAATTCCAACATAGAATAAAATAAAATTTTCCAATTGAACTACATACAGGAATTTGAGAATATTAGACTAAGTAATTAAAAAATTTAAAAAATTTATAATCTAAAGAATTAGATAAACACTGTATAATCTCATTAACATGCGGGATTGACCAAAACCACTGAGCTCATAGACACTAAGACCATGTGAGTGCACAATTTTCAGAGGCAGTAGGTCAGAGGTAAAAGGCACAAAGTGTCAAATGTACAACTTCTATCTTTAAAGCAAATGGTAAGATTCTGTAGGTCATGTGCAGCTTAGGACTGGAGATGTTTATTTGAAAATTGTCAAATCATCATGAAAAAATAATGTATAACTGAATATGACCTATGCTAACTGTGATCATCTTATTTCTGTATATAAAATTATAAAATCGGGGTATGGGGACGGGGAAGGGTCGGGAAGGGAAGGGAAAGGGCTCAAAAAAGATATAAAATTGGAGAGAGGGAAAATATATATAAAATCACTATATCATGCATCTAAAACTAATAAAATGTTATACATCAATAATACTTTAAAGATTAAATCTAGAAGAGGCAACCAGAAATGTAATAAAGCAAGAAAAACTAAATTAAATAATGGGCTTCCAGCAAGTCTTCAAAATGCCACCTTGTTTGACAAAGTCCTCACCCAAACACTTGGCAAAAGATGAAATTCCTGTCAGAAAAGAAATTGCTTCTCAAAATGAGAATGTAGACTTGGAAAAGTCTAAACAACAATATATTTTCTCTAATGTATTTCTGAGTTAAAATATTAGTTTAAAACCTCAATAGCACCACTGTTGGTTTTAGTGTGGCTGAGAAAGATGAAAAACATAACCATTTTCACTTATGAAAGAGTATGATGATTATTTACCTTTGGTATTAGCTTCTAAGGGAGTCAAGACAGTGTATCTAATTGAAGAAGCTGTGTAAGCTTTCACTTTTCTAAGGGATTTTGCTATTCATTTTCTACCATTCTTTACCTTTACTACTGCTCTATGAACAGTACATAAACTTTTTCTCCCTTTCCTCGAAGTGTCATAGACCAAGATAATGACGTTTGATACCAGACATGTTTTATATTGTGTATTTCACTCTTTTGTAGACTTTTCTGGAGTTTCAACATAACTTCTTGTTCAATCATGACAGTATTGTACTTGGACAAAGTTCCTATTTTATAACTGAAAATCTCTTTGGGATTGGACCTCAGAACTCACATATTGAGAATCATAAAAAAAAACTTGTCATGTTCAACCTGTCCCCTCCTATAAAAGCTGTACATAATATACTATCTTTATCTCCACCCCAACTGCAATAACGATAGTCAGTCGCCAGAACTGGTATTGATGAAGACAGGACAGATCTCTGGGAATTTTTCACTTGGTAACTTTTCATTTCCTCTTTCTCAACTAGTGAAAAAATAATAGACAGGTAATAAAAAAATTAAGTTGTCTTTTTTTCTGGCACTTAGATTCTTTTTAATTAGTCTGATTCTCTAGCACCAATGGAAAACACATAAATATAATAAACTCTTTTTAGAAATTTGGATGGGGCAGCTGTGAATAACATGAAAAACCTTTGCCAAGTCAGAGGATCCAGGATCCTCTTCAGTTGAGAGACCACCTTTTCTGCTCAACCATCTTCCCCTAGGTAGTACAAAAGAGATTGCAATAGAAGAGACTATCTTATTTTCCTTCATATCTAGGAGAATATGTTTGACACTAATAGCATACAAAGGGATACTATTCATAGTATTAGAAGCTTTCGATATTTAAGAGCTTTGGATTTTATTTAGTCTTGCTGTCTAAGCCCTTTGGTTGTAGAACCTTTTGTTCAAGAAAACTATGGTGAAAATACATTTCTGAAAATAGAGAAAGGCAGATGTGTCAAATTGAAGCAGGGTAAGAGTAAATGCATGACCCTTTCCCTGAGACCCAACTCAGAGCCTGCAGAGTTAAGTGGTAGAATTGATACTCTTTCAACTAACTTATAAAAATAAATTAATATAATTGATTTAAATTAAATATGATTTAAAAGTCAGTATTTCAAACTTTCAAATCACACGTCAAACACACAACAGACAGTGACTACATATTGGAGAATGGCCTTTAAAATAATTTATTTACAACAGAAAACTCTAATAAACAAAAGTTCTACTGACCTGTGTCATTCTATTTCTAGAAGATCTCTAAGCTCTAGAGTCTGGAAGCACATTAGTGTTTCTATGTGTCTAATTTTTTTTTGCGTTTTTAATCACTGTCTCTTTCATAGAATTTTTTTAAATATAAATCTTTATTTAAGCACCATGATTACAAGCATGTTCATAGTTAGGTTTCAGTCATAAACAAAATATTTCCCCTTCATCTGTGCAACATTCCCACCACCAATGCCCCCTAATTTTCAGTGTTGTAACTTTTTATGCCTTATAAAATTAATCAATCTAATCTTACACTGAAATAAGATTAGGCCAGTGTGGGGCTGCTAATATGAGAAATACTCACTTGGTCCTACACAAGTGATTTTGAGTGAGAGAAAATATTCTAAATTTTGATTGAGAGAAAATATTCTAAAGCAGAGAAACTGTATGTGCTGCCACATTTTAAAAGTTTAGAGAGTAAGTTTTATTGGTACAAATGAAAACAAAATTAAAAGCAAGGGTTTTTTTTGTTTGTTTGTTTGTTTGTTTTTGTGAGGTGAGAAGTTTTGAACCACAGCCAATAGTGCTTAAGGTTTATTCCTCACTCTGCAATCAGGGATCACTCTTGCTAGGCTTGGAGGACTGAATATGGGTCCCTGTTTGCTATATTATTGTCTGAAAAACAAGGGAGTTTGTTGTTATTTTGTTTTTGTTTTTAGGGTTTTGTTTTGTTTTGTTTTAGCCACACCTGGCAGAACTAAGGAATTCCTCCTGACTTTGTACTTAGAAATTATGTCTGACAGCCTTGAGGGACCATATTAGTTGCTGGGGGTTGAAGCTGGGTCAGCCACAAGCAAGGCAAATGCCCTACCCACTGTATTATTTCTCCAGTTCAAGCAAAGTAATTTTTATGATTATCTGGATCACTACTAATATTTGGTAAAGTTGTTATTCTTGAATGTATGAAACAATAAACTCACAGGAAGGTACCAGATGGAAAATGCAGCTGAGTAAGACCCAAACTACCAAAACAAAAGATCAGGATTTGGTTTGCTATAATCAGTGTACATGTGAGCTCAAGATCTAAAATATTTTTCATGGAACTACACAGCTACCCTTTGATACCACTGAATTCGTATTATTGAAAAGGGTTTAATAAAAATGATAGTATGAGATAATGAGCAGTGTCCTCCAAATACATCCATGTCTCAATCTCCAGACACTAAATATTCCCTTTGATAGAAAAAAAGGCACTGTGAAGATGTTATTTAAAAGTTTGAAAGAGAAAAATCATCTCAGATTATTGGAATGGGGCCCAAATGCAATAGTAATTGTTCTTATGAGATGCAGGGAGAGGTGATTTTACTGAAGAGGAGAAAGCAATGTGATCACAGAAGGAGAGAGTGAAGTCACACAGCTACAAACCAAACACTTCCTATATCTTGAAGAAGCAAGAAACAGATTCTCTTCCAAAAACTTCCAGAAAGAACCCAACCTAACAACCTTGAATTTCACTGCAAATGACTTTTTCAAATTTCTTGCTCTCCAGAACTGCAAGAAAATATTCATGTTATATTTGGTAAACAATATTATGATAATGTTATAGTGCGGCCTTAGAAAACTAAAGAAAGGCAGTTTTGCTTCCTTTTTTTCTCCTAGAGTCAACACATTTATTCAAAAGAAATAAATTCATCTTTCTCTCCACTTCCTGAAAGATTTTAAAATTGGCAAGTTCATGTGGTACAAAAGTATGGGATTGGCAATTAGCGATCTGGAGTTCAGACACCCACATATATTCTGGCACATAGTAGGAGGAAAGACAAGTGTATACACTCTCTAGCTCTATGTCCTCATTTGTAAAATGAAGAAAACAATAAGCCTACCCATTGCCCTAGCAGTTACTAAATGTAAGCTGCAACTACGCCCTCTTTCTGCCTGCTTCCTCTCATCCAACACCTGGATAAGCAGTTGATTTTTCTTGTATAAATAAAAACCAGGTAAAGGAGTCAGCAAAAAGAATTTATTTGTTTTCCTCTTGCTTCTTTCTACCTCTACAGACACAAGGAAGGCTTTTGATGTTTAAAAGTATTCACTGTTTGGGAAGGAACCAACAAAGAAAAATCAATGCAAAGGCTCCTGGTAACAGAAGTTTTGTCTGCATCTTTGTGGGCTCTTCTCTGGATGATATAGAGGGAACAATGAGTCATTTTCTTATTTATTGCATTGCAGCCTAGAGATTGATTACATGAAGATGAGGCAGAGCTGTGTTATGACTCCTTTTACTACTAAGTAAATTAGATTCAATGACACTAGATTACATGTCAATTTTATATCAACTCTCTGGTTATTTCTAAGGAAAAACAGTCCTTAATCACAATGGTTCTTTGGTTTATTCTTTGTATTTTTAGTCCAAGAGGCACCCAGGTGAGAGCTGACAAGGAGGCTCAAATGCTTGGAATGAAATGACAAAAGTCCTCTCACTCTGTGAAATCTGCCTTGTCTGGGAATCTGCCTGGTTAATGAATATCTTATGTGTGAATTACAGTGAACTGAAGCTTGGATTTAAATCCTAATGAACTAGATATCTACATTATTATCTTCTATTTTAGGCTCAGATTGTTTGGAAATTACAGAGAAACTCATTAAAATAGTTGTGGATGGGCTAAAGATGAGTTATTGAAATGTTAAATATGAATTAATTTTATATATTTATAATTCAAAATATAGTATTTTTGTAGATCATTAGATACCAATAATATACTTTCTATAAAAGAGGAATTCATGCATAAAGCAGCAAAAATATTTAATGATGCATATTAACATTGTATAGTTTTGCTTTGATTGTAAATTTACATATTTAGATTTGAACTCCTGATGGACTGTTTTTAGTAATTCTGCATAAGGTCCAGAGATAAAGGGGAGGACAAGGTCATATGGTCACTGCTAAGTTTTCTTAATGAGGTCAAGTGGTTTTGGAAGAATCATTCTCCTGTGTTGAAAATGTCAAGTCTTCTGGGTCCCTCCATCTGGGACATAGAGTAGAATAAAGGGGGAAGGAAGATCCAGCAAAGGAGTTGTGTAATATTGAAATTTCTCCATGATGATCGCTTCTCGGCCTTTTGGCTAAGATCAAGTGAAATTTCTCCATGATTACTTAAAGTGGTAATGCAATTAAATCAATGTTGGGTTTTGAAGAACTCAACAAAAAATTAATTTTACAATTTTTTATTTAGTTTGTACTATGCATTGAGAGCAGTTAAGGCAAACAAGATGTATGCTTTCTGGAGCTATAATCTAATAGGAGGTTCCAAGTAATAAGAAGATAAGCAAAGAGATTGTTTACTAGTTTGATGAGTGCTCGAAAGAAACTATAAAAACAGTTTCATCTATTAGTACAACAAAGTTTTGTAGAAGTGTTTGTTTAAATAAGGCAATCAGGAATTTCTCAAGATGATGATTTGTGATTTCACATCTGAACATAAGCAATGTGGGGAAGTTAGAGCATTTCAGAAAGAGGGCTAAATGAGGGGGCTTCATTTTAGAATGTGTGTGAAGAGCTGAGAGGGAAGAGGCCTTTCCTATAAATTAGAGCATGCTAGGCATTGTATAATAAGGCAACAGATCTGGATTTTTATTTTGAGCAAATGAGAAGTTTTGAGAAAAGGCAGAAAAATTAACATTGATCTTATAGTGTTACTTTATGGAAACTGCATATAGAGAATAGATTTTAAATTAATAATCATGAGGTGGAGGAGATAAATAATGAAACAAGATAAATATTAGGAGAGTAATAGCTATCTATGAAGATGGACAGAAAAGGGCAATTTTGAGGCACATCTTAGAGGTGAAATCACTGTGGAGTTAAAATAAATATTCAAATAATTTCTGGGCATGGAGATTACTATGTGAGACTGGGCAATAAATATAGTATATCGACTGTGCGGAAACCCTGAAGAGTTTTATTTAATGCCTAAAGTGAGAATTGTTATAAGATAAGCAAATAGTACAAAGGCATGCTGCTGATAGATAAGATTGAGACTGGGACTTCTTTTCAGAGAAGTAGCTCAAGGATAGTAATATACATTTGGATGTCATATGCATTTAATGCTAATAAAAGCTATTGAAAGTGTAAGATCAGTTAGATGCATAGAGGTGAGAAAAATATGGTCTAGGACCACTCTCTATACTATTTAGAGATAAAATAAAAGAGAAGAAACCAGGAAAAAAAATCTAATAATGAATCTTCAGAATTGTAATTGGAAACACCAGAGAGAAAAAATGCTTAAAGAAGGAGAGAGTAACATTAATGTTTCATGGAGGAAAAGTGAGACAAGAGCAGAGAAAGAATGCCAGTTTTGCCATGTGGGATTCAGGGATAAACCTAACCAGTACAATTTTAATATAATAGGTTGAGGGATACAAAGATTTCCAGGGCAGATTGTGTAATGCAAAAGACCCTTACAATGCACAAGAGCTGGATGAAACTTAGCATTTCCACACAAAAATAAATGAAAGAAAACATCAAAACCCCCAAATCTGAAATGAAATGTGAGTATCAGTGAGTTTACAAATCATAAGCATTAAATCAAAATAGTTCTATGTAATAGAACCCTCTAATATCTGCAAAATTCAAATTTATAAATACATTTAGAATTATTTACATAAAAATTAGAGAAATGATTAGTTTCAAATAAATATGAAACAATGATACAACATTTTCACACACCAAACCAGAAAAGGTTTCACAGGAAGAATGGGGGGTGGGGTAACAATCTCCCTCTCCCTGAATATAAATGAAGGATAGTAAGCTTTTGTATTCCTGACTCCGCCTTTAGTCAAAGGCGGGTAATATTTCCATAGCAACAAAGTTTAAAGTGAAAACTAACATATCAACCCTTTCTATAAACATAACTTTTTCTGCAAAATACACCTCTAACTTAAAATTTTCTTAAGACTTATTTAACCAACCCCCATTCTTCCTGTAACCTGACCAACAAGAAAGACCTGCCCATTTCTGGGAGGGGTCTTGGAGAGGTCTCAAAAGGTTTGGCCAGGAGAGGATTAGAGGATTGATGGAGGATGGAAGCAGCAGGAGGAGAGATGGTTGATAACGCAGGACAAGCTGAGGAGGGCATACTTAAATAGGTTTAAGATATTAGGCCACAGATGTTGGCCAGGGTTGAATAAAGATGATATCTTCTGAAGCCAGCCTGTGAGTTTTCTCTCCTCCACTATCCTGAACTTGCAGACCCGCTATGTGGAGGGGGTTGGAGACATGTGTCCTGGGTTGGAGGAGAAAGACTTCTCACCCTCATCACCATCCACCACCATCCACCCATCCAAAGGACTTTAATGCAACAAAAAGTACAATACAAAAATGCCTTCCTCACACCTATATTTATTGCAGCGCTATTTATAATGGCCAGACTCTGGAAACAACCAAGATGTCCTTCAAAAGATGAACGACTGAAACTTCATAACACAATGGAATATTATTCAGCCATCAGGAGAGATGAAGACATAAATTTTCTTATACATGGATGTACATGGAATCTATTATGCTCAGTGAAATAAGTCATATAGAGAGAGACAGACACAGAATAGACTCACTCATCTATGGGTTTTAAGAAAGCCAAAAGACATTATTGTAATAATGCCTAGAGACAATAGAGATGAGGCTGGAAGGATCAGCTCTCTATGGGCTCTCTCTGTGAAGTTCACCACAAAGAGTGGTGAGTGTAGTTAGAGAGATGACTGCACTAAAGACTATACTTTCAGGGATCATTTCTATAGTATGAGATGACTGCACTAATTATCATGACAATGTTAATGCTTTAGAGAAGTAGAATGCCTGTCTGAAATATAAGCAGGGGGTGGGGAAGAGGGGAGATAGAGGGCATTGGTGGTGGGAATGTTGCACTGGTGAAGAGGGGATTCTTTTTTATGACTGAACCCCAACTACAATCATGTATGTAATCATGGTGCTTAAATAAAGAAAATACATTTTAAAAAATTAAAAAAGAAAATGTTCAGTAACAAATATATTTGTGAAAACCATTGTATCTCCAATAAAGTCATAAATAAAATAAAAACAGTAATCTTTGCACAAGAAAGATAGAATTATGGGAAATGTGCTTGTGCTGCATGCTGCCAAACTGAATTCAATCTCCAGCACCCTGCATTGTGCTCTGAGTCCAGCAAGCCCGAGAACAAAGCTAGGAATATACACTTCGCACTACTCGTTGTGGTCCAAAACAAACAAAAAGTTAAATTTAAAAAGTCATCTTAAAACAATATATAAAAGAATTAGTTTTATCAACCACAGACCACATAACACAGGTCTGGCGAACATGCAGCTCTCAAGCTGCATGTGGCTCCTGGTCAAAATGAATGCGGCTCTTTGATTTTGTATACTGTGGCTCTTTGCCAAGTTTGGATTTTGTTCTGCTGCTTCTGAGGAGGGACCTCTAAGGAGAGATCTCCGAGTGCGTTGTCTCATCTTCCATCCCTCAGAAACAACTGCACGGGCCAGGGAGCCGGGGAACCCGTGTATCGCATGTTGGGTCACATCTTGCCGTTAATTCTTTGTGTGGAGGACGCAGCACACCCTCACCATCACTGCAGGATTTTGACCCTCACTCAAAATGGCAAAATGCAATATGTGTTTAATAGATTAGTGTTCAAATTAGATGCTTTAGTGTGAGTGTTTGTATGTTTTGGCAGGTAACTGCGTGGTGTTAAAATTTAAAATTTAAATTTTAAAGTTTAACATTTTAAAATTTTAAACAGTTTAAAATTTTGGCTCTTTGTGTCGAACTTGTTCGCCACCCCTGAATAATATAACAGTGATCTCATTAGGCTATACCATATAACCTTTGTTGTTATGCCATTTAGTCTTATATAATTAAACTTCATGATATCTGCACAATGACAAAATTGCCTGAGGATGAATTTTCTCAACTGTGTTTCCTTTAAGTCAAGCATGACTGCATCATTATGAAAAATAAATGAGTTAAAGACAAAGGACATATATTCAATTGATAGTTGAAATTAATAGTTTTGATTATTATTCCAATTCTGTTGTTTTATATTTTTCTCCAGGGTAGATAGATTCAGGTCTGAAGTGCAATTTTTTCCCTCTGTGAGAGTCTTGTTCTCAGATCAATGAAGAGAATCACGTTGGTTATAATCTCTTAAGGAAAATACTTTCATTTTAACTTTCCATTAAAAAAGTTGCTATTAACTGCAAAACCCCTTTATTGGTTACCATCTATATTACAGACCTTGTATACTAAAAAGTCTGAATAAAGTAATACAATAAGTAACCCTGTGATATGTTGAATTTCCTTTTAACGTTTTACTCTAATTTATTTCTGCTTTCTTTATCACAGACAGCAAAGCTGAAATGTTAAATAACCTGTCCTAAATCATCTTACAATCAAAGCTGTATCCAAAATTCTTTTACATGTCCAACCATATGCTGAGCATTGTACAAAAGCAAGTGATAAGAAGATAATTCCCATCATTAAGAATTTACTACTTGAAGAAGGCAAATCAATATCTTATATCACTGAGGACAGGCCCATAATTATGGGCTGCAACAGCCATAGTCAATCTTGCTGAGATATAAACAAAAAATAAAAAGAAAGGAAAGAAAAGATTGAATACATAAAGTCTCCATAAATAGGAATTTAATTAATAGTAGCAGTCCAATAACAAGACTCTTTTCCTCCATGCTTGCTTCCTCATTTTTGACACTCTATTTTTAGGACAAAGAAACACATGACATCAAATTTTTCTATCAAGGCTGTAGAAGATGATGTTGATTTGAATTCTAGGGATGCCCTGATGGGTGGCTGTCTCCAGGGAATAGTGACTGACAGAAAGTTGCAAACAGACACAGGCAAAGCATACAAATTGTGTTTCTTAAAGGGATACAAGCAGATTTCCTGCAGCAAGACTTTCGTAGGGAACAAGAGTACCTACAGTGACTGATTGGAAATTAGTTTCCTTAGATCCACGTTTTCTATTCCTTGACAAACAACCAATGACACCATTTTTTGGACTAGCAACTTTTTCAAGTTCTTACCTTTGTAGGTTCCAGGTTGGTGGATGTAGGTAGGAGCAGTGATTTATAATACTAATTTTACTTAACAGTTGTGAGAGTGCAAAGCAGCAATGTAGTCCTCAGCAAATGATGTTTACTGTATCAATAGTAAATGATCATTTAATTGTAGAAATATAACTTGTCCTATTAGTGTAGGAATGCATTTTTCCCAAAACAAAAGGGTATTTATATACCTTTCTCAGCAGCTACTGAATTTTGAGGCAATCCTGCATATTGATGGGTGAGGAAAACACTGCATTTACCCAGGTGATTTTGAGCATTGATCACACCAAGTAGTATTACATTTTCATTTCAGTTATCTCAGCAATATTCAGACTAAAGATAAATCCGGGAAAAGCTCTGTACAACTCCAAAAGATCTACTGTTTTATTTGTTTGTTTGTTTTGTTTTTGGGTTACACCTGGCTGCACTCCTGTCAGGCACTGGGAACCATATGGGATGCCGGGATTCAAACCACAGTCTGTCCTAGATCTGCTGCATGAAAGGCAAAAGCCCTACAGCTGTGCTATTTCTCCAGCCCCAGATCTACTGTTTTATGATGACCTTAGAAAGTTTGCTCTATAGTTTCTAAAATAGAGAAACTGCTGTTCTCTATATTGAAGAGAAATTCTTTGTTCAATAATGTAATCACTATTGAATTGATGTTTAAGAAAAAATTATAAAACTACATGAAGTTAGTAATCAAAACAGAGGATGATATATTCTCTATTTTCTACTTTATTAAGGTCAAAAATTGGAAAAGTCATGTTCTAAGATGTCAAAAGTAGATGCTACAGAAAACAATTTTCTCTACTTAATTAAACATTTGATTCTACAAGTTCTTTAGGATCTTGCACTACATAATTTAATGTTCATTTGTAATTACAGCAAAAAATAGACATCTTTTGCCTGCAAATATATCAACTTCCCACAAGAGAATTATTTTATTTTATTTATGTAAGAGTTGATGTTTAGGGATCAACTATCCAAAAACTTATGAGTAGAAAGATAAAAATGGTTTGGAAAGTCGATTTGTAATTCAAACATATCATCAGATGATTCAGAAGGATGTGAATAAAAATTATACAGGATATACACTGTACTCATTTATTTTAAGAGACATGTAGATTGGGCTGAATTAAGAAGAATTCTTCTGACTGTCTCTAGTTGGGAATCAGATAAACCCTTTCACCATATTGCTGTTAGATTAGCTGAAGCAGCAACATCTTTGATGCCAAAATATAAGTGGTAGTTATCTCACACCCATTTAGTTGAAAGCCTGCAGCAAAAATGTAAGTTAGAGCCTTTTTATAGTTCACGAAAAACTAGTATTAAATCTAAATCACATTGTTTACTACAGTACTTTCTTCTGAGCAGAAAATTTTATATGTGGATGAAAATCCTTTCAGATTTCCTGAGGTTTGATAATGCAAACTATTTTATTTGTGTCTCTCTCCAATTCATCCCTACTGAGAGTTTTCCTTCTAAACCAATTCCTCATCAGAACAAGAAAAAGATTCAAAGTCTAAATTCCAAAACTGTGAGGAATTGAAAATTGAACCAATTAGCCTTTTTACAAACTCGCTCTACTTAGTAGACTTTTTTAATAGATTCTTGATGCTTAGAAGTTTTTTTTAACAAATAGTAATCATTATTCTATAATTGTATAAAAAGCCAGCTACTATGATCTACTTGAACTGTCTAGCTCTGCAAAGCAATTCAATACAAAGTCTAGACAGGATGAATTTTATGAAGTAAATACAATATATTGTATAATATGGACATAGCTAGAGCCCAGTGGTGAAAGCTATTTACTTATGACTAAAGTCTAAGTGAGCAAAGAAATCTCTCTCACACACATTTCATTAAATTACTGCTCCAGTATGATTTTCAAACTAATAAAATCATAACTTTGATCTAGCACAAGTAAAATATTTTATTTATCTCTACTTAAAGGGGAAATTAGTAAAATACTATTAC
>PVKC010007810.1:9779-29118 GCA_004027635.1 Crocidura indochinensis | reverse complement strand
GGTTTGAATCCCGGTGCCCCATATGGTCCCCTGTGCCTGCCAGGAGCAATTTCTGAGCATGGAGCCAGGAGTAACCCCTGAGCACTGCCGGGTGTGACCCAAAAACCAAAAAAAAAAAAAAAAAAAGGCATTTCTACACCTGATATGCCTTGCTTTGAAGATCATTAAGTCCTACTCTAAGAGGAAAGATTGAGTCCAGTGAGACAGGCCAGCAAGTAAACAAGAATCAGGCTTTGCACCTCCAACACTTGTGTCAATGCACTTTTTACACTGAAAAGAAAGCCCTCTGGGTTAATGGTACATTTTGTTTATGCCTTTAAATTCCCCCCAATCATTATTGACATGTATTTACTCTTGGAAACCAGTCTTTGGGGATAAGCCAACATGCAGTTTTGAAGCACCTTGGTAAAGCAAAGTCAGCTTTTTACTCTGGCTGTCTCCCAGACTAACACATGCATAGCCCACCCACAAAGGACAGAAGGAGAAGAGATGTAAGTATGAGTAGAAGAGAAGATAGTTAGGGATTGCAGTAATAAGAATAACATAGAGTTTTAGGATGTGGGCTTTAAAAGCAGAAAATAGCCCTCATTGATTGCAGGAACTATATTAAACATTTTGTGCTTCAAAGTAGCCGTAGCTGGCTCTGTATATGGTATTTGTCTCTTTGTAAGTGCTCGATTAGTTGACTGAATTAGTTTATGCAGGGAAGAGAATCACATGTAAATACAACGAGAAACCCTAGAATCTTTGCTTTCTGCATGTCTACTAAAATAGATGTGGTTTTGCACTCCCAGGTCTAAGGGTGGTGATGAAAGAGTCCAGACAGAAGTTGATGGATGTCTGTATTTCAGTGATGATTAGGGAAAGGACAGTCATTGTGGGGACCAAAAGGAAGATGAAACTCTATCTGTAATCTGATCAGAAGTAGCCAGGCCTTTTAGATTTCTCCTTTACACTGAGGCCTTACACACAGATGCCCTCCACAGTGAAGGCTACATTGCTTTAATTGTACTTTAGCATATGTTACTTGGCAAGTGATGAAAATTTATACTGCTTTCTTTTTGGAGAGCAAAAAAGGTATCATGATGCCTATGTTTGTTTCTTGTAACCAATGTAACAAATGACCACAAACATGGTGTGTTTATGCCACAAAATGATACTCTCAGTTCTAGGGAGCAGGTATCACTCAGTGGGACTAACACCCTTCAGTTTCTCAGGTTTGGTCATCCCCTACCTCTTCCAACTTCTGGTGCTCCTGAATTACTTGGCAGGTTTCTCTACCCACTCTAATTTCCTCCCCATATATTATGAACTTTGCCTCTTATCTCTGTGTCTCTTATGAGATTTAGAACCAAACAGAATATCCAAGACAATTTTATATTCAGAATCTTAAGTATATCTGCAAAACCTATTTTTCCAAATCAGTGTATAGAAGTAGGAAACTATATAATATTCCTACTGCTTTAAGTGATTGTATGAAGCCTGTGTAACAAAAGACAGATAAAAAGAGAAAAGCATATAAATGTAAATCTAAGTGCCCTACATTTTAGGTAACATAAAAACTTTTTTTTTTTTTGGTTTTTTTGGACCACACCCAGTGACACTCAAGGGTTACTCCTAGCTATGCGCTCAGAAGTCACTCCTGGCTTGGGGGACCATATGGGGAACCGGGAGATCGAACCGCGGTCTGTCCTAGGCTAGCGCAGGCAAGGCAGGCACCTTACCTCCAGCGCCACCGCCCGACTCCAACATAAGAACTTTTAAAGCAGTGAAGATCTAAAGAAACGGCTATACCTAATATTTTTTCATACTAAGAGATTGTTTTATTTTGTTTTGTTTTTCTCTTCCATTGTTGTTATTGTTGTAATCGGTGCACAGCAATATGGTTGCTCTATGGTAGAGATCACACAATTTCTTGTGGCATGGGGCATCCTAAATGGCTTGCCATTAGGATGGATCTGGAGGAAATCCCTGGGATGATGCCAGGGATTGAATTCATGCCTTCATATATACAAGGCAGGCACTTGACCATTGGGCAAATCCTTTCTCCTGTATTAGGCAAAATGAAACAAGGAGAATCATAAAAGAAAGTAGAAAGACAGAGATATGAGGGAAATGTGGATAAGAGATGAACAAAAAACTGCCTCAAAGAAAAAATATAAATGGTCAAAAGGCACATGAAAAAATGCTCTGTATCACTAATCATCATGCATATCAAAACCATAATGAGATATTACTTCACACCAAAGAATCTAACACTCATCACAAAGAAAAGCAAGTGTTGGCATGGATGTGGAGAAAAAGAAGACCCTCATTCACTGCTAGTGGGAAAGTCAATGGTCCATCATTTATGGAAAACACTAGAAACTTTCCTCCAAAAACAGGATTGAGCTTCCAGAAAACTCAGCAATTTCACTCCTGGGCATGTCCCCTAAGGGTCCCAAAACAATGCAGAAAAGAATCTGCATGTTCATTGCAGGGCTATTCACCAAACTCTGGAAATTCAGTCAAAATCTGGAAACAACTTAAGTGATCAAAAAGATGACTCAATAAAGAAGCTATGCTATATATACACAATAGAATACTATGCAGCTGTTAGAATGATAAAGTTATGAAATTTGCTAATGCATTGATGAATCTGGAGATGATTATGCTGAGTGAAATGAGTCAGAGGGAGAGGAACAGACAGAATGATCTCACTCTTTTGCAGGATAAAAGGAAACATAGTGGGGGGATAACTAATGTCAAAAGATAATAGAAACAAAGTACAGGAGAACTGATTCTTCATAGGAATCTAGTGACAGTGGGGGTAAGAGGAGGGTAAGGATAGGACATGATAGAGAAAATGGTGACTGAATTAGAACTAAAGTTCTATATAAAGTGATTTGCATAATATAATACCTTATCTGTAATAATATTATAAACCACAGTGCCTAAATAGAAAAAAAAGTGTTTTTATAGAAGCCAGCTGGGGATAGGATGGAAACTGAAAGCATTGGTGATGAAAGTAGACAGTGGTGACCAGAACTGATGTTTAAACCTTGTATTCCTGAAACTCAATCATGGATAACTTTGTAACTCTAATTCACAATGGTTAATTTTTTTTTCTTAAATAGTAACATATGAAGTTGAAGTTGTAACCTGGAGAGATCCTTGCAAAGCCTGTTTGTTCAGATTTCTCTTGGCATCCCTATATTCAAATTATAAGAACTTGCCTTTCCTCCAGGTACATGATAGGGTACCTACCTTAGGCTCCTATTACCTGCTTCAGGGCAAGGTCAGAGAATTCTTCCTGTATACATTGGTTCTTTGGCCCAAAGTATTCACTATGTCAGGTGCCATGTTTGGAAGTGCTATGTCCTGAACCCCAGCAGTTACATTCACAAGTTCTGGGGATTTGGGCCCAATATCCTTTTAGGGAGCACCTTCCAACCACTTTTAATGACATTTTGAGTTAGGATAGCAAGAAAGGGACGGTAGAGAAGGGTGGAAGCATTGGATGCTCAGGCCTTAATTCTAGAGTGAAGTAGTGAAGGGTTGGATCAGGCAGTTATTAAGGATGAAAATAGGAACATCATTTGGAATGAACTGAAGGAAAGAATTTGCCCAGACTTTGTCAGTAGTAGGTGTGGTGAATAAGGTAGAACAATTTTTTTCTTTGGTCTATACTAGATCTTGGATTGTTGGTAGGTACTATGTGAGGATGAAAGGCTTCTCTAGACAAAGATATTGGGCAGCATGGGTTCAACAGGCTAATAGGACTTTCTTATAAAGGAAACTCTCCCTTCAAGAAATCTCCTTGAAACTCTTGAAAAAGGGCTTTTATTAATTTTATGAATCTTAATAATATTTTTAATTGTAATGCTTTTTTATTTAAACACTATGGTTACAAGGTTGTTCATAATATACTATTTTTTCCACAGATAAAGTTGTTCATGATTGAGTTACAGTCACAAATGTATAACAACCTTCACCAGTACAGATTTTTTGCCACCAATGTCAAATTTCCCTCTAACCCTCACTAATTACCTCTCTCCTCCCAACCACCCTCTCTAACCTGCCGATGGAGCAGACATTTTACTTCTCACTCTCTCTTTCTCTCTCTCTCTCCCTCTCTCATTTTCTTTCTCTTTTCTTTTTTGACATTGTGGTTTGTACTATTGCAAATGAAAGGATGTCTTGAGTGTCCCTTTCATATTAGATCCTTCTCTACTCTAACTGCAGTTTCTGCTCTTTGTGGCAAGTTTTCTACCATGGATTGGTCATTCTTAGTCTTGTCTCTATTGTCTCTGGATAGCATTCCAACACTGTCTTTTATTTTCCTGATAGCCCAGCGATGAGTGGGATTATTCTATGTTTATCCCTCTTCCTCTAAATTTTAATAAAGTTTTTTATTTTAAACACCTTGATTTACAAAGTTCATAATACAGTTATTTTGGGCATTCAATATTCCAGCACCAATCCCACCACTAGTATAATATTCTCTCCACCAATGTCCCCAATTTCCCACCATCTCCCAAGCCTGTAATTTTGTGGGTATAAATAATTTACTTAATATTGACTGAGATAACCTTTTTTCAAATAACTTTGACTATAGTCCTAGTTCATCTAGATTATCTCCAAGGATAATTCTGAAAACAGAGCTCTAAGACTTTCCAACCATCTAATTGAGGGCTGAGGTAGAATGAAAAATATTACTGTAGGCCTGTTGAGCACCAGTCTTGTTTCTCAAGATCCTTTAAAAATGCAGGAAAAGTCAGTAGGATGGGCAACCACTTGTGGAAGACTCTGTAAGGCTTGAACTATAACTTCAAAAATCTCAGGATTATCCTTAAGTTTTGGTTCTTCATTCATTCTTTCTTTCTCCACAGAACATCTTTCACTGTGGAATAGGGAATGTCAGATTAGCTTCAATCATGTGCCACTCTTATTCATGAGATGAGTTCCATGAATTCTGGGAGGATGTTGAAATTGATGAGCAATATCAGTGGTACACCCCAAGGAGGTTGGGGTGAACTTGTATTACATCTTTTTGTTTGTTTTTGGGTCACACCGTGCATCACTACATCTTTCTTTTCTTTTTTTTTTTATTTTAGAGTAGGAAAAATAACCTCTCTTCGACTTGGCACTATTTCTGGTCTCTCCACTATTCCTTAGCATTCCCAGTGTTCTACTTTAAGAAAGAATGGTTGATATAAAGGATGGAAATAGAAACATCAGCTTTACAATGAAATGTATAAAATCTTAATGCATAAATAGAAATATATAGAATAGTAATGAGCTCTTTTTTTCTGTGTCTCAGACTTCTATATTGTTTGACCCATAGTATTTCATTTACAACAGCTCTGAGTGAGAGTTATCACCACTCACCAGATTTCATAGATACAGCTCAGGTGTAAAGACAAGCGGAAGATTAAGTTATGGGCCCATGGATATAGAAATAGTGTGTGGTACAGCCAGAACTTGACTTCAAAGCTGTCTGATATTAAAACATATTCTCCTAACCACCCAGTTATTAATTTATTTGTAGGCATTTTGGATTGTAAGTGTGAATAAGACTTGGAAATATACAGGAGGAGGATATGGAAGGGGATGAGACCAGGCCTGGGCTCAGAGCCAAAGTGGGAGACTGTGGTTAAAAAGTGCCTCTGGTTACATTTACTCACACTATGAGGTTGAAGGTTGGTTGGACAGATTTACTATGCAAAGATGACTCCATGCGAAGATTTTTATGTATTAGTGGGATGTTTTCCCCAAGCATTGACTTAGAAATAACTGACTACTGTTATCACAGTCCAAGGGCAAAACATTCCAACTGTGAGGAAACAGGACCCAGACACAGAGGTCTATGCCTTAAATCATATTGGAGTCAGAATCAGTGGGGATTTCTAAGCAGTAAAGAAGTCTCACTGGTCCCATAGTACAGGAGAAAGTTCTAGTCTTAGGGGAACGCTCATGAGGAGGTCCCATAGACCTTGACCTTGGCACTCTAACTCTGAACTCTGTGCCTCTCTAATCTGTTGTGCCTCAAAAACTAGAGACCACACCTCATTCATCTTCAAGCTTCCAGTAACAGGCACATTGAACATGCTCAAGAAATAGAAGCTGGATTCATTGAACTAAGAAATTAGAATCTATCCTGTTCATCTACATTATGTCTCCTGGAGACACAATCACATGTTAAGATGTTTTCACTGACTCATTGCTGTGTTGCAAACTCTGACTTTTCTTCTTGCAACTGGGGGCAAAGGCATGATAAATTGCTACCTACTGCATTGAGTTTCCTTTTGTTCCAGTTCATTGCCTACTTAAAGAACCTTCTAAAGTCACATTTTATGGACTCCCCATCTCAGTGGTTCCCAGAGAGAACTGAGCCTATGTTCCCCAGATTGCAAAAGTCTTCAAACTTGCAGCCAGATTCCAGGATCCCTGCAATAGTCTCTTAAGCCCCTAAGTATTTCCTCTCTTAAATCACTTATCACTGGCATAAGCAGAATATTTTCAAACTATTTTTTTCTGGTTAGGAGACAGTTACTCAGAGGTTTACTGACTAGACAGAAACACAAGTCATACTTGGCAGCTTTATTGTATTGATCTTAGGTTTAGCTTAGCGATTCCTTTTTAAAGTTTTTATTTATTTGTGTTTGTTTATTTATTTATTGGTCCTGCACAAGAAACCGTGTTGAATATGTCTTGGCATGTTTACAGCAAGATGCAAGACTGTGTGTGAAAGGGCCTGTGCTAGTTCACTGGTGCTAGTATTTAAATTTTATTTGACCCATAGGTCATGAGTCTTGCATGGGCCAGTAATGGGTATTGTAGAGCAAAAATATTATAGGATTCTGCCTAGTTTTGATATATATGTAAAAAAAATTTTTTTGGTTTTTGGGCCACACCCGGTGACGCTCAGGGGTTACTCCTGACTATTCACTCAGAAGTCGCTCCTGGCAGGCACGGGGGCCCATATGGGGAACCGGGGGATCGAACCGTGGTCCGTCCTAGGTTAGCGCAGGTAAGGCAGGCACCTTAGCTCCAGCGCCACTGCCCAGCCCCTATGTAAAATATTTTTACTTAAACCTACAGTGGTTGCTCTGTAGGTTTTGTGTGTCAATCTGGCATTGTGTGGAACTGAGTAGACTGGAGAGTGAGGCATAGGCTTCTGTGTTAGGTGTTAGGAGAACAGTTCAGCTCAGATCAGCATATTGAAGAAACAACCATTTTATAAACTATTCAAACAGCTCATAGTGACAGAAAAGATATGTCTTCTAGATAATGAAGGAAGGGTAATAAAAGAAATCAAATGATAGCTGAAGGAAGTTTGTCTTTACATTGACCTTCATTGATTTAAAACAATGTGCTGATCTCATTACTATATTTTGATACATAATTGTAAGCCCAGGACAATTTTCTTAAGACCGAATTGTGTCTCAAAATCTTCTGCTGTCAGTGAGTAAGTACCAAATTTTCAGAATTATTATTACCAAAGTCATAAAAATTGAAAAGAAAGGACTGCTCCCCCAGGAATGCTCTCCTCATCCTTCCTCTTCTGCCATTGTCAGGTGAATGAAAGGATTAAAGGTAAGAGTCTGAAAAAAAACCCTAAAAGTGAGCTTCAAGATGATGTAGCAGTTCCTCTTCTTGGCATCTATCCCAAGAGTACAAAAACTATTCAGCAAGAGCATTTGTATGCTTATGTTTATTGTTGAGTATTCATACTAGCCAAAATTTGGAAATTCCTTGAGTGTTTAAGATCATATAACTGGATAAAGAAAGTATGGTACAGATATACATTGGCCATATTTGAACATAAGGAAAAAATGAAATCATGCAGCTTACCACTATGTGGATGGTTCTGGAGAGTATCATGTTGAGTGAAGTCGGTCAAAAGGAGAGAATCAGATACAGTATGATCTCTTTCATATGTGAGATTTAAAGAAACATCATAGAGGAATTTTTTAAATGCCCAAAGACAATAGGTTTAAGGACAGTGGAAGAAGTTGGGGCAGGAGTTGTAGGTTGAAGAGGGGACACTCTGGTGGAGGGTGTGGTATTGGAGCATTGTGTGTATAAAACTCTATAATCAACAATATTGGAAATTATGCCCCTAATCTTTTTTAAATGAGAGAAAGAAAAAGATTCAAAGCCAGAGCTTTCCCCTATGTAGCCTGAGTATCTTTATGAGGAGAAGGCTGACTCTTGGAGAGCTGTGTCCTTTAGAATGACAGGAGCTGCATGGACAGCTTAGTCAGAAATTTCCATTGCATGCAAGGCAACTCTACAAGGTCAACCAAATACCCTTGCTCCTTGGGAGAGTGATACAATGGAAAGTACATGGACTTGATTCACTTCTTACTGCTACTACAACCTTGGTTGAATTATCTACTCTGTAAGCCTCTGTTTTCAAAATGAAAGTGAAAACAAATGTCTTCCTAGATGATCAAGTCAAGTGCCAACATAGAATAAGCACTTGGTTAATATTCTTTCTCTTGCCTCTCTGCAGTACCAGAAGCCCTCACTGAGTTAAAGTTTCTGTTTCTAAAATTAAAGTATATGAGCATCAACTTGGGGGATATTGAGGAAGGATTTTTTAGTGAATTCTTTGGATGACCCAGATGGCCTTGGGTAAAAGAATAAAAGTAAAATAATGTAAAGTGGAAGGCATTTAGATCTCATCAACAGTAAGAAGTCTGGGCTCTCTCTTTCTATGGATATCTAACTACAAATATACTTTACCCTTTGTTGCTGTTATTGTTAGGACCACACCAGTAAGTTCCTAGGGACCATTCATGCTGAAGGTTGAACCCAGGCCTCTGGTTTGCATGTGCTCTGTCCACTGACATTTTTGTTTATTTGTTTGTTTTAGTTTGGGGACCACACCTGTCTGCTTACTCTTGGCTCTGTAGACAAGATTCACTCCTAAGACAGGCAACCAACCATATCAGATGCTGGGGGATTAATGCCTGGGTTAATCACATGCAAGGCCTTATACGTAACTTCATGAATGACCTCACCTACTGTATGGTATTTTCAACTCCCATTGAGTTATCTTTATCGTTCTCATATGTCACACTCCTATCTAATACTGTCAACAGTGATGAACTTAACCACCTTTTAGTAGCAGCTGATTGCCATGACAGATCATTGATTTTCTTACTGGCCACCCCTATGACTCTAGATTCTTTGGGTTCATAGCTAGGTCCCATGTTCTGGCCTTATGGCAGTTGGATGTGCCCACAGGAAGGTGGACAATCCTGATCATTATCTACTTTCTCTCCTGGAAACAGTTATTGGCAACTGTGCCCGGGGGTGATACTGGAAATAGCAGAGTCACTGACAGCCATGCCTCAGACTGGCTGACAGAACCTTGCTGCCCACCATCTGGACTTGACCCAAACAACAAATAAGCTCTGTGTGCTAAGCCATTAAACCTCCAGGTCTAATCTGTTACAGCAGCCAGGACTCGTTCACTGATAAACTGGATGAAACATGAGGCGAGTTTATAAACCCTTTCCTTGAAGATAACACTTGACATTCTTCTGAACCAGACAGCCTTGTTTTATAATTTCTTACTGTGGGAAACACATTTCATAATTGTTTAAAAATTTATTTGACAATATCTACTCAAAATATGTGTGATATATTCATCATAAGAAATAACAAATAAGACTCTGTCAATAAGAACTTATTTGATTTTTTTCTTTGCCCCACAGTTTCAGCTAAAAGCCAGGGTTAGTGATTAACTGCATTTTTTGTATTTCTAAGTTAGATTAAACACTCCTGACTCCAGGTGCAGAGTTGGGAAGGGACAGCTGAGTAAGAGCAGAAGAAATCAAGGAAATTATTGTATTCTACATGATAAGAAATTCTGAAATTGGAAATTTTTCTCCAAAGTAACCTATAGACTTTCATATTTCCTTAGGCAAAGGCTACTGACAGTAATTTTGTCTTTCCTAGTTTGCAGCTTCATCAACCATAAAATGAAAACTAATTCCTCAGATTTGAGGAGTGACTGCAGATCATGTCAACTTACTTTCCAGTCTAATGCCTGCTACTAAGAGTTATTAAATCCACACCACAAAAAGTAAAACTTTGACCCCCTTCTTAATGGTTTGTTTTTATTGGATTTTGCCTTTGAAATATGTTATGAAAATGAGTTATCACCCCCAGACATTTGTAAAGTGTCTTTGAGTTCTCCCTCAAGCATCGGTGCTTTTTGGTATGGTCTTGAACAATTTTTATGAATTGCTTCTTGCTGCTTTTTACTCATAAGCACAACCTTTTTAAACTCTATTCTAACCATTTTTATGAGGAGAAGAAAATAGGATACTCCTATTTATAAGCTTAGAAATTTATAATATAAATTATCATTGAGAGCTCAACAAGTCTGTGAACTGGGCAGCGGGGGATGGGGGGAGCCCCAGAAAAGTGCGGGGCATGGCTATTCTGTCAGTATTACCAGTGACAAGGTATCTTGGTAAGAGGTAGACCATTTTAAACCACCCAAGCAGTGTTCTCTGTGCTGTGAGTTTTTGTATTATGTCACTTGTTTGAGGTTCAGAGTGGCACATCAATGCAACAAATAGAGCACTTGCTTTGCATTTAGCTCACCTGGGCTCAATCCCAGAACCACATGTCCCTGAGCCCTGATAGGAATGAACTCTTAGTGCAGAGCCAGAGGTAACCCTGAGCACCACTGGGTGAGGCCCAAAAACTCCCAGTTCTCTAACCCAGTCAAAGATAATAATGTAACCCTCTAAGTGGTAACCTTATGTGTCCTGATTTGAAAGACAGCAAAAACACCTCTCTTCTAGAGATCTCCTCATCCAGTTTGATATGAAGAAGATCTCATGCTCAGGATTTCTGCCTCTGCATTTGGATAGGGTTATATTTTTTTTATTCAAGTACTAAATATGCTGTATTTGTTATGTGCCCCATAAGCATACCTAACTCTATGTAAGAAAATCTTATCATCTAGGAAAGCATTCTTCAGCCTTTTTATACCTCAGACAAGCATCTGTCCTGCATACCAGTCAAGAGTTAGAACAAACAAGATCAGCAGTTACAATCGAAGTGGCATACTTGTGGCAAACAAGTGGCTTTCAACCTTTATAGCCCATAAACCAACATCAGTTCATGGACTGGGGTTGAAGATTATCGGTCTGGGATATTAGCAAAAAAAAAAAGACTTATAAAAAGGCCTAGTAAAGAGAAATATGGATGGTTTTGAGAGATTAACTATGTAGTATGGGAAAGGCACATTAATTTAACTTCTAGAGTTAGAATTCCTCTCTGTAAAGATCTGATTTCAACTGAAACCTGAACAATGAATAGTTCTTTGGCAAACAAAGAAGAAGAAAAGCTCCAAACATTAGAGAAAAAAAAGTGAGAAGATTGGAGGCAGGACCTATCCCACCCCCAACTCCACCCCTCTTTCTTTAACCTATCACACTGCTTGAGATATGGAAACTTTTCTTTTTTTTTTTTTTTTGGCTATTGGGTTGTTTTGGGGGCACACCTATCCCTGCTCAGGACTTGCTCCTCTTAATTCTGAAATCAGGCAGATCCTGGAGACCATATGGGATGCCAGTAATCAAACCTGGGTTGCTTACTTGCAAGGATCTACTGGATCCTGTCTCGCCAGCACTGGGAACTGTTTATAAAAATATTTTGTATCATTCCTGGCAGCGTTCATGAACCATAGGCAGTGCCAAGGATCAAACTTCTATGTTCAAGCAAGCCCTGTAACCCCTGTAATGTTTCTGTACACATCTCAAATGTGGAAACATCACAGAAAGTAGGCATGTAGCCTTTTGGGTACCAATATGGAAGGCATTCAAAAAGATGTGTGGTTTGCACACATTTTGGAGATGGGAAAAATGGTTGGAGTTCAGTTTGAACTCAGGGAACTCAAACATTTCACAAAAAGAGTGCAAGAATCGTTTACATTGTTCTAAAGAGCTTAGTTAGAGGGGAACCCCCCCCATGGGACCCCCAACTGGCTACAGAATCATGACTTAACTTCTTTATAGCTTTGTCTTCCCATCTGCAAAATCCCCAAGGTGTCAACTTGTCATATGATTTAAATAAAATCAGTGTATTCTAACCACTTAGTACAGTGCCTACTGATGACAAAGTACGTGCTAAAATGTTATTGTTCTCTTTGGTTGAAAAGCAAGAGATGGAATTTGAATCTAGCTATCAGTTAATCAGCACTGGGCTCT
The DNA here is from genome assembly GCA_004027635.1 of Crocidura indochinensis. NCBI lineage: Eukaryota > Metazoa > Chordata > Mammalia > Eulipotyphla > Soricidae > Crocidura > Crocidura indochinensis. Next base: position 16,897 of record PVKC010007810.1, on the reverse strand, counting down.
GAATGAGTTCAAATAGTTTCTAGCTACTGTAGAAGAGATGCAGAAACTGAACAGAAGATTGTGGGCAATCCTGGTGGGAGAGTGTGGATGGAGGAAGAGCATAATTGCATCAGAACCTCCACTGGCTTTGAAAACTGTTTCTCTTCTCTTGCTTACTCATGAAATGATTTCAACCTTAATCCGAGATCACTTTTTCCAGATTACATGATTATCTCCATGTCCTCTGACACTTCTGTAAATTCTGTTGCCTTAAATGAAGACCCCAACATAATGGTGCTCTGGGGTGGTTCTGCCACAAACAGAAATGCAAAATGTTTTACTGGAACCTTTGGCACTTAATTTGAAGCTTTGACTTGGAGACAGAAAGATAAGAAGCACCAGCCTTCAGCAATGCCAATACTAACCCACCTGACGGATCACTTCTCTGAAGGTTGAAATAATTTTGTATGTAGAAATGGTTTTGTCACATCTGTTGAACTCTCCCATGTTAGTATTGGTGCCATCAGTTACTGATGTTCGTGTTAGACAAATGTGCTAACACATGAATATCCATTTCTCTATGTATTAAGAGCATTACCTCTATGCTACTTTTATCATACAATTAACTATCATTAAATACAATGCATAGTGGGAGAGGAGTGCTGCTTAAAACTTTTGGTAGAAATATTTTTTCAGCCCTCTCTGAGAGTTACAAATACTTTCTTTTCCACGGAGAATTAATACCAATGCTTAGTGAAAGCTTTCCTACTGAAAGTTGTCACCCTTGTATGAATCTTTTGCATTTAACTATGAATTTTAGGTCCTCTCTAGGTTAGGGTGTCTACAGTTTCAATACATAACCTCTAGGTGGCGCTTTTGCATTTTTGCTGAGCTAGGTTTCAAAGTTCAGCTCAAATCTCCATGCGTTTGATCTGAGCAAGATCACAACAAATTTTTGTTACTCTTTCTTATTATGAGTATTGTGTGTCTGTGGTGAGAACACTAAAACTTGCAGATTAGAAAATAGGGCATATAGGTGTCACCATTCCAAATTAACAGCATTACTCTGAAGGGGAACAGTTTTTATTCTCTTACCACATTTTACTCTACATTTACATTTACTCAATCTTACTACATTTTCTAATGCATTCTTTTCATTCTCCATATTCTCTTCCAATATTCCCCTTGAATAGCAAATATTTATTTAATTGATATATTTAGGGAGGCCTCATAAGCAGGGCTCAGGGGTATCTGGGGCCAATCCCAGCATTACTTGGCCTGCTATGTCCAACAGTTCATTGCTAGGAACAGGAATGGAGAAATGCTTGTATCTTGTGGTACAGTTGAAATGCAGGGTGCTGGGAGTCCTATAGCCACACCTGGCCATGCTCAGAGGTGTAAAATCAGTTCCGATTTACTGTGCCTCTGACTACCATCCTAGTCCAATAGCAATAAATTTTAAATTCAAAATGGTGTTTCTATATATTATGACACATTATTCAATAGCGGTATCCCGAGCTAGACAGTAAGATATAACTAAAACACTGTATTTAAACATCCACATTTAAAATTTTAAAATAAAATCATTTTTATTATAGAAACAATGATGAGATAAAATTCTTTAGATTAATTTTGACTAATGTCCATGATAATTAGAAATGAAACTGGGCTCTTTTTCAAACTCTAAGTATTGCATTTGTAAGTTTTTGGTTGTCATCCCCTAACATGGTCCCAAACTGTAAGTTCTAATCATTGGAGATTATTAGACATTGCAAATCTTTGGGCTTTACCCCAGCCCTATTGATTCAATCTCCTTAGGATTCCTTAGATTTCTGTGTGACAATCAGCTCTCAAAGTACCTGTACTTGTATGTATTCACACCAGCCTTATCACACTACTTACCAGCATAAATGATAGGCAAGAATGGTTATTTGCATTCATAAAGATGAAATGCTGCTGTCTTAGATGAGCGTGATGCCATGTTATCTGGTTTTGTGATTCTTTGTTTACTTTTGATATCCAACTTCTTTCACCTTTCATTTCATGAAGCTTTAGTTTTTCTTCATTTGTAAAGTTCCTAATGAATACTTTCCTCCATTTTGTTATATTCCCTTTTAACCAATAAAGCCCTTGCCATTTCTGTTATTTGTAGCAGTCAATAACATTGAATATCCAATTAGAATTTATAAGAAAAAAATCAAACCCCATTAAAAAATGGGGAAAGAGTTGAACAAAATCATCCTCAAAGAAGAAATACAGATGGCTAAAAGGCCCATGAAAAAATGCTTCACATTGTTAATCATCAGAGAGATGCAAATCAAAACAATGAGATATCATCTCATATCATAATGAATAAGAACAATCAGTGTTGGTGTGGACACAGGGAGAAAGGGACCCTCATTTACTGCTAGTGGGAATGTTGACTGGTTGAACTTTTTGGAAAACAATATGGACATTCCTCAAAAAACTAAAACTAGAAATTGAGCTTCCATTCAGTTCAGAAATAACACTCCTGGGATTATAGCCTCGGGACCCCAAAACACAAAGCAGAAAGTTTCTTTGCACTTCTATATTAATTGCAGCACTATCCATCATAGCCAGAATCTAGAAACAACCCAAGTACCCAAGAATAAATGAGTAGATTTTAAAATGATGGTACTTTTACAGAATGAAATACTGTGTAACCATTCAGAAAAAAACAAAGCCATGAAATTTGTTTATACATGGACAGACAAGGAGAGTATCATGTTGAGTGAAATGAATCATAGGGAGAAAGACAGACAGAATAATCACTCACTTATGGGGTATTAAAAAATTCCATAATATTAAAATAAAAAGATAGGGGCCAGAGAGATAGCATGGAGATAGCGCGTTTGCCTTGTATGCAGGATGGTGGTTCGAATCCCGGCATCCCATATGGTTCCCCGAGCCTGCCAGGAGCGAATTCTGAGTGTAGAGCCAGGAGTAACCACTGAGTGCTGCCGGGTATGACCCCAAAACCAAAAAAAATTAAGAAAGATAACAGAAATGCAAGCCAGAAGAACTAGTCCGTGGTGAAAGCTTGTGAGAAAGGGGTGGGAGAATGCAGTTAAGAAAGGGACAGGTGGAGGTGGAGTGTACAGTAGTAGGGTGTTTGCCTTGCATGCAGCCAACCCAGGACGGATGTGGTTCGAATCCCAGCATTCCATAAGTTCCCCAGAGCATTGCAGGAGCTATTCCTGAGCACAAAGCCAGGAGTAACCCCTGAGCGCTGCCAGGTGTGACCCAAAACAAAACAAAACAAAACAAAACAAAATTTTTGAAATAAAAATTAAAAAAAAAAGGGACGGGACTACTATGACAACAAGAGTTGGAAATGATCACTCTGAACAAGAACAAAGTGCTGAAATGATGTAAAGTGAGACGCATGATGCTCTTTTAGTAACAGTATTGCAAATCACAGTGACTAAAAGCGAAGAGGGAGAGAAGAAAAATGCCCCCCATAGAGATGGGAGGGAAGCAGGAAGGGAGTGTTCGGGAGGGAAATTGAGTCATTGGTGGCAGAAGTGTACACTGGTGGGCCAGAGTGATAGTAGCAGAGTGGATAGGGCATTTTGCCTTGCATGGAGCCAATCCTGGTTCTATCCTCAGAATTCCATATGGTCTTCTAAGAATGCCAAGAGTGATATCTGAGTACAGAGCGAGGAGTAATCCCTGTGAACCTCTTGGTGTGGCCCAAACTCACCCCACCTCCCAGCACTCTTGGTACCTGAACACCCTCCAAATCCATTTATGCACTTTATCTTATTTTAATTTATTTGGTTTGGGGGGTCAGACCCTGCAGTGCTCAGGGGTTACTCCAGGCCCTGCACTCAGAAATCGCCCCTGGCAGGTTCAGGGAACCATATGGAATGCCAGGAATCGAACCACCATCAGGCCTTGGTTGGCCGTGTACAAGGTAAATGCCCTACCGCTGTGCTATCTCTCTGATCTCCATTTTTGTTTATTTTTTTATTTGTTTGTTTTGTCTTGGGGCCATTCCTGGCTATGCTCAGGGTTTATTCTTGGTTCTCTTCACTCAGAAATCACTCAGGAGAGCTACAGGGACGTATGAGGCAGCAACGATTGAACTCTTAGTCAATATGTGCAAGGAAAATATCTGCCCATTATATTGACAGTTAATTCCAGGTACAGAATCTTAAAAATATGCATAAAACTGTTCTGATCTCTACCTGTCTTAGTGCTATCCTTAAAAGTCCTTCCCCACCCCACTCCAAGAGCATAGAAATATTCATCTATTTTTCTTTTACCACTTTCAAACATTCATATTTAACATTAAATCTTTATTCTACCTGCAATTTACTTTTTGCATATGGTATAGATTAGGGAAGTCATTTTATTTCCCAAGTGTTGGCCATGGTTCCAATTCTTTTCTATTCTTTGCTTGAGAATTTGAAATGACTCATTGATTGCATACTAAATCCTTTTACATGTCTAGTTACAGAAAGCACATTTATTCTTATATTAGTAGTTTTTGCCACTGTTTTGGTTTTGGGGGATGCATTCAGTGCTTTCTTACCTGACAATCATATTTTTGAAGGAAAATATTAATTTTACAAAATAATACTTTCACATTTTGCATTTTGAATTCATGGTACTAGAAGAAAATTATTGCAGTGTCCTCAAATTGTTAGTAAGTCATACCCAGTGGTGCTTAGAGTTTATTCCTGGCTCTGAGCTGAGGAGCCATTCTTGACAGAACTCAAGGGACCATATTTGGTGCCATGAATTGATTTTAGGTCTGCTCCATGTAAGGCAAGTAGTTTACCTATTGTACTATCTCTCCAGTTTCCATCAAACTTCATTTGAAGTGTCAGAAAACTATAATGGCTTGTACAGAACCCATGATTACATCCAAGATTTGACACATTTCTCAAAGCAGCTGATGTTGTTGTTTGGGAACCCCTTGGCCTTAGAGTAAAATCTTAAATGCAGATCAAGATCAACAGGGAGAGTCCTTGATACTCCTCTGAAAGAAATTCTTTGAGTATCTCTGAGCCTGCCCAGCCCAACCTTTGTACTCTGCAGACATCTCCCTGACGATGTCTTCCATCCGGTTTCAAAGCACAGCGTTCTTATTAGAGACCCCACGAAGTGTGTGACCTAATGCAGAACTGACAGTCTTATTGGTTACAGGTACCCAGGCATCCAGGCTTTAGCCCCTCTCAAGCAAAAATCAAAGAAAGGCTTGTTGTGACTTTAAACTGTAGGTTTTCATGGTTTTACTTACCTTGCCCCCCTCTCTCCCTCCTTCCTTGGTAGAAATGGCTCCTCTGGTCCACTCACAGGGCAGACAAGTTCATTGTGATCACCTGCTTCTGCTCCCAGATGGGACTTCTGGACAGACATTTTCCTCCTATTCCATATAACATGAATGTACTTAAAAATATGAAATAAAGAACAGTTGAGCAGTTCAGTCATAGTCTTTGTTTCTATGAAGGAGGCTGCATCTTATTCCTTCCTTGACAAAGGGATGGACATTCTTTGTTGGAAATAAAAGAGTCTTAGAGATTTCTGCTACAGTTAACTCATCTTTGCTATTGTGACAAATACCTCAATGTTTGCATGGAGTATGAGGTTGTAGGCTTCTATTATTTGTAGAAAGTCATAGTTTTGATGCTTCTATTCTGTCACCACCCCCTTTATTTCCTTTTATTTTTTTCCATATACCACACCCAGAAGATAGATTGAAAAGTATTTGCATTTCCAGGAGGAATATACCATCTTGGAATTTCTCGCTTTCATTTCTTCCTTCTGAGGTCTAAGATGCATGTTGAAAGGCCTTTCCTTCCTCCTGTCAAAAGCAGACTGGTGGCCATCTGTGAAGGTCTCTCCTGCAGCCATGCCCTTTCTCAGCACACATGGAAGGAAGTTGTATGCAGATGATTGGGCAAAAAAAATATGTCTCCTGTTCTCACAACCTGGTTCTTGATTGAGTGAGATAGATACATCCTTTAACAATTGCAGTGCAGAGCTGGAGAGATAGTTAAGACACCTACCTTGCATGCAGCTGACTCCACACTGTTGGGTGTGGCATAAGCATCCTCCTGCCCCCAAATTACAATATAGTTTAATTATTATTTCACAAGAGATCATCAGAAGGCTGCCTGCTAATTGTGGGTATTTCTCTTAACTTGACAAGGCGTTAACCCCAGAAAAATTGACAATTAAATTAAATGACTAGAGGTACTCGTACTTTCCAATCCAATATAATATGATTTCAATGTTTTTTAGTAAGCATACTTTTTAGAAGTATATGCCATTAGTTTTAATATTGAATTATATTTAATATGAATAATATGTTAATTTTATTTAGCATATAAAAGTGTCACTGATAATTAGATGTTGATTTAATCAGAACAAATTTTCTGACATTTTAATATTCTGAAATGTTTTGCATTCTTTTTACCATATTAAATCGGAGCTAAGAGTAGTTTACATTTATAACATGTTACCGTTTAAAAGAGGTGCTTTTCAGATACTTCATAGCCACACATGGGTAAATGTTATATAGTAATCTTTTTCCTGCCTTTAATTTTCCTCTCTTGGGTTGCCATTCTTCCCAGATAATTCATATGTTTAGAAACAAATATAAATTTCATATGGGATAGGATAATGATCATATTACATTTTCTACTTTTCACTTTATATTTTAGAAATTATGTTCCATACTATTGCGGAAGAAGCAACCCATTTCTTCCTTTTTTAGAAATGACCACTTTTAATAATAATGTGCCATGAAATAGCAGCATGCCATCAGAGACATTTCAAGGGAAACTTTTATTTTTTTCAGTGTATTGTATAAAATATTGATTAAAAGAACACAGTATCCAGCCATGCTTTCTTCTTGTTCTCTTTTGTCACTATATAGCATCCTGTTTGATACATATTATAAATTAATTAGCATGGAGGTGGTCTCTAATATTTGGTGCTAGTTAACAATGGGAGCTCCGCCTTACAAAGAGCCAATAAGTAACAGGAGCAAGTGATGTTCCTGAGAAGGGGATTAATGTAAAGGAATGAATGGGGCAAAAGGACATATAACAGTTGGGGTTGTTTCCTGTGGTTCATATTATCTATAGAGGAGGGTGTGTGTGTGT
>PVKC010007809.1:0-29014 GCA_004027635.1 Crocidura indochinensis | reverse complement strand
AGAGGGAGGATATTCCCACCAATATGACCAGAGATGACAAAAATAATTAAACAATAAGAGGTTAAGACAATGACTTGGGTTTCAGAATAAAAATTACAAAGTGTGCTTAGAATAGATACTAGGTAGCTGCTTGAAATGTTAAGCAAGTGTTAAGACTGTAACCATATATATATATGGTTATATATATAATATATATATATTAGTGACATATATACATACCATATATAGTTATACATATACATATATGTATACATATACATATATATACATAATGTATATATAACTATATATTCAGGCTATATATAATATATATTAGTGACATATATATACATACCATATATAGTTATATATACATTATATATAATGTATATTATATATTATATATATATAATATATATATAATATACATATATTATATATATGTATATTGTATATTATATATTATATATAATGTATATATAACTATATATGGTATGTATATATATGTCACTAATATATTATATATATGTATATATATATATATATATATAGCCTGAATATTTGATTTGAGGTCCTTGTCTAAGGTTCACTGCATTGGATAGGCATGGACCCCAGCTAGCTGGAAATTAAAAAATTAAAACTTTCTTTTCCTATTACATTATCAAGGCTGGTTTCTGATTTCCATGCTATAGGGAAGTTTGATTCTGGATTAAGTCTTTTGCCTAGGTAAATGGATATATGTGATATTTACTTAAATATGTGAACACGTATGCATCTGTGTGTTTAATATACATGTTTAAAAACTAAGTTTAGTGCTAGCATTAATTTAACAGTTCAGAAAAAGATAAAATAGATAAAATAAAATATAAACAAATAAAAATTAAATTAAAATAAACAATTAAAATTCATAAAATTTTAAGATGCCCCTTTATAAACTTACTACATTCAGGTGTGTTCACAAATTTTTATTACTATAGGTAATCTTACATCTTTAAGTACTTATCTGAAACCCTGTAATAAGCTCATTTCTAATTACACCTATAATTTTATTCTGTTATTTCTCTAAAGTAAAGCATACAATATTTTACAAAAATAGATCAATTAGGTATTTTCAATACAGATTTAGGCCATTATGTGAGCGAAGTCATTTTTTTAAAGTATAAATTATCTTTCAGATAAGTTCCCAAGCTAATATCATTAACTTTTTAAAAAAATAGCAATTATTTTTGTTGTAAACATAGGAATTGTTCTCAGGAGAGTCCTTTTTAACTGTAAATAGAATTCCATTTAAACATATGGATAAAAGGTGAAAAGTAAAACAAAATCTTAAGACATTTTAAAAAATAATTTCAACAATTTTTATTACCAATTCCTGGCCTGCAAACAGTAAACCCAGATATTTCCTGAGTCCCAGATGGTGGAACACACACCATTCTCAATTCTTCCCAGATTGCTGTGTATTTTGTTGATCAGTATTTTCCATCTCTTTCAAAACACTAATGACTAATTGGGAAAGTGCTGAGTCACTATTAGTCTCCCAGCTTACTTAAAAAATGTACTTTAGTAGAGTAATCAAGAATATCAGAGAAAATAAAAGGGCATTATGACATTATGGCCATTGTATTCTTAAGATACACATAAACTATATATACATTCTCAAAAAGTTATTGTTATGATTTACCATTGTAATTTCCTTTTGTCTCCTACAATAATTGGTTGCATCACAAACCTAAAGTACTCAACCAAAATTTCCCTAAATACACAGATTTCCAACACCACTATATTTTCTTGTTTCTTTGAAAAATGTCTAGAGGTCAAAAGAGATAAAACCTTATAATTATTTTTATCATCTCATCCTGTTTATAACTCTTTTGGGCAAAGAAGACAAACAATGGATTGGGAAATAATTTAAGCCCAGTGTGTGAAAAGTGACAGTACAATATTTGCTTTCTTTCTCATGCAATTTAACTATTTTAATGTATGTAGAGGCACACACAAGTATCATTCATTGGACTAACCCCTGGTGATGCTAGGCCACTTAGACTGGAAGAATCAATGCTAGAAATAGGGTGCAGTATTACTCCATTACTATGCTGCTGGGAACCACCAGAGTTAACCTAGTTAGCCTAGTGTAGCTTGGGACACACACTGATCATCATATATATGCTTTCATACACCTACCTGAGTATTCTCAGTGCTGCCATGAGAATTTATGCTCTGTCCAACCAAAATCTGTTAATAGACTAATCAACCAAAATTGTGTTCTTCTAAGAACAGTTACTTTAGCAAGATTTTAAATAAAAATATTTTCTGTATATTGAGATATTAATATTCTACCTAGAATTCCTCATAATGTTGAGTCATTCTGTGAAATATAAATATTCAAGTAAGAAGCATTGTCTCCAAATCCCCTTAGAAGGAGAAGAGCCTAATTGTAGTAGGTTTACTCGCTCTAACTTGCATCGTTATCTCCATTAATGGTTAGCAGAAAATGTTTACAGGTGATAAATTTAAGAATACACAAAATCTGGGGCTGGAGTAATAGCACATTGGTAGGGCATTTGCCATGCACATGGCTGACCCAAGACAGACCTGGGTTCCCATCACCAGAGTCCCATATGATTCCCCCCCCCCAAGCCAGGAGCGATTTTTGAGTGCATAGCCAGGAGAAACCCCTGATTGTCACTGAGTGTGGCTCACAAACAAACAAACAAACAAACAAAATGAATACACAAAATATGAACTAGAATGATGGTACAGATGGGAGGGTACTTGCCTTGGACGTATTATCCTTGCTAAGAATCATAATTTTTTGGCATCTCTTACCATCAGAAGCAATTCCTGACAGCAGAGGCAGGAGCAATACCTCCCTGAACAATTCTAAGTGTGGAACAAAAATTAAGAAAGAGATAGAGAGAGAGAGAATACACAAAATCTTGAAAATATAAGAAGTTTGTTTCTGTCATAAAGAGATAGTGTAGTAGGAAAGGGACTTTACTTGAAAGCAGCTGGATCCAGTTCAATGCATGGCTCCACATATGGTTACTTGAGCACTGCAAGGGCTTCAAGGTCTTAACCCTGATCACAGAGCAAGGAGTAAACATTACTGCAATTAGATGTGAATTATCCCATAAAAATAGATTTTTATTTGAATGTGTATCAATTGAAAAACTATAATACTTTGTCTTAAAGACCAAATACATTCATTAATACTCTTCAGTACTTTTTTCAAGCACTCACAGGTATTTAAAAAGAGATATCTTTTCTTCAAAGGTTATTCAAAGGCTTCTTCAAAGGTTCTTAGGTTATATGAAAGTGTTTTCTCTAATGGAATACTTATTACTGAATTAGATATAATTTTCTAAGTTTCCCAGGTATCTGCCTTCCTTTATTAAAAAAAAATGTTTCTGTACTGAGGTTTGGGTCCAAAACTATCTATAGTTTTGACCTATGGTACTACTTTTTCTAATTTTGCCATCAAGATTTCCATACACTTCATAGTTCTGACCCGTTAGTAATTTCATCTTCAATGTTTTTTACACCTAATCAGAACCTCCAATTTTCCCAATCTTCTTGGCCTCCAAACATATCTGCTTATTTTATTCCAAATATTCTCAGGTACTATTATATACCCTAACCCCGCCCTAAAGTGCAACGTTTAAATGAATAGAAAAAGAAATGATGGTACAGGGGCTGGAGAGCTAGCAAAGCAGTAGGTCGTTTGACTTTCATGCAGCCTATTCAGGATGGATGGTGGCTCAAATCCCGGCATCCCATATAGTCTCCTGCACCATATAGTCTCAGAGCACAGAACCAGGAGTTACCTCTGATAGCTGCCAGATGTTACAACCCCCCAAAAAATAAACAAAAAAGAAAACATTATGGTACATGTACACAATGGATTATTACTTGGCCATAAGAAATGATAAAGCCATGCATTTTTCTGCTATATAGATACGTAAGATATATCTTGAAGGGGCCGGAGAATTAGCATGGAGGTTAAGGCGCTTGCCTTGCATGCATGCTGAAGGAAAGTGGTTTCAATCCCAGCATCCCATATGGTTCCCTTAGCCTGCCGTGGGCAATTTCTGAGCATAGAGCCAGGAGTAGCCCTTGAGCACTGCCAGGTGTGACCCAAAAACCAAAAAAAAAAAAAAAGTATATCTGGAGGATATATGTTGAATTAGTCAAAAGGAAAGGTACTGGAATAGAATTATCTATCTAATATTTAGGACATAAAAGGGACTGGAAAGAAAGAACATGAGAATTAGCTTTCTCTGGTAAGACATAGATATTTATTAAGAAGCTATCAATGCTTACAACATGAAAAGTCTAACAAGAGTTTTAAACTATTTTACTCTTACTCTGAAACAAGATTTCAACTAAGATGAAACTTAAAATCTAGCTTGCCAGATAAAGAAGGAAAATGTAAAACTCTCAGCAAATAAGAATGAACTTTTTTGGGGGGCCAGAGCAGTGGTGCTAGAGGTAAGGCATCTGCCTTGCAAGAGCTACCCTAGGACAGATGGCGGTTCAATACCCCAGCGTTCCATATGGTACCCCCAAGCCAGGAGCGATTTCTGAGTACATAGCCAGGAGTAACCCCTGAGCGTCAAACTGGTGTGCCCACCCCCAAAAAACCTCAAAACAAATAAAAAATAAAAAGAGTCTTGTACATACTCAAAATATGAATGTCTGTAAAGGAGGAGAATATACAGTTAAAGAATTGAAGCACATGCCAGCCATGTACCAAGCCCCAGTGTTGAGTCCTGGCACAATGCGGCTACCAGAATATACTATTTATTGCCCTGGTTGTCCCCAACACCACAGGTTCTGTGCACTGAAGCTGCTGACTTAGTACAGAAGTACCACATTGTTGAGTCAAGTATAGCTGGGAATGGACCTTTCTGCTCCCTACCACCCCAGCACCACTAAGTTTGAGCCTTAAATAAACTAGCGTATATGTAACTACACTATTCTGGGAGCTGTTATTAATACTAAAAAAGAAAATAAAAGAAAGTAAATGTTTATTCCTTACATTAAGGAGTTTAGAGTTTGAAATGAAAAACGTAAATGAAAATAGCCTCCATTTATCAAGAAAATGGTGAAATTTGTAGAACACAAAGTGAAACAATTAATCAAAATAGTAAATCTAAAATCATGGTGACGCTGAGAATGTAAGTAATTTTAAAATATATTTTTTCCATCCCTAAAGAAACACCTCTTTTCCTACTAGATTTAGAAAAAAATATCAGTAAATAGTCTTCTGTGTAAATTAATACACTAGAAACAGATGAAGTTTTTATGTGGGATTTAAAAGAATGTCTAAGCAGCACTACATGAAGTGGGCCCAGGGGCCACTAATAGTGAAATCTGTCTAAGCAATATGAATGGTTCAATGCCACCTGAATCTCAAGCTTATTTTATTTTTTAATGTTGTTTGATTTTCTGATAAATCTAAACTGGCTTTCAAGAAATTCAATACTTTAGAAGAATCCACAGAAAAGAGTGAAGTCAGTAAAGATTGACAGTAGATCTCAAGACTGATTGTTTTTTCCCAATCCCATCCCACATAAACTTTTCTTATACAGGTTCCCTATAAAAGGACAAAGCATGAAACTGATATTACTATTAGCAACATTTTGATTAAGAGAATGATAACTATGGGGCCCGGGAGATAGCCTTTCATGCAGAAGGTCATGGGTTCGAATCCCGGTGCCCCATATGGTCCCCCATGCCTGCCAGGAGCAATTTCTGAGCATGGAGCCAGGAGTAACCCCTGAGCACTGCCGGGTGTGACCCACCCCCCCAAAAAAAGAGAGAATGATAGCTAAATAACATGTATTATATGGCAGTAAATGTTTGTTGTTTTTATCTTGGGGTCAAAGGCAGGAATACTCAGGGATTATCCCTGGCTTTGTATTTAGATTTTCAGTCCTGTCAGGGCTTAGGGGATCATCTGAGGACCTGGGGATTGAACCCACGTTAGCTCTCTGTTGTACTATTGCTCCAGCCCATATAGTACTTATTAAAAAAACATTAAATACTCTGTTAGTGACACATGTGATAGCAGTAAGGACATACAACTCTTTTAGATTCTAAAAATTCTATTACTACCAATTATGAAATGTTTAGAAGAGGATAATAGGATGTGTTAATAAAACTAAAAATATTATTTTTATATTTAATTATCTATAGTTCTCTAAATTGTAAGTTTTTAATTGACTTGATTTAACAATGCAATGAATACATCTCTATATAACTACCTGCCTATGTATGTGTATATACGTATATAATTAGAAATAATATACAATATAATGATAAAATAAATTAGGTTCTACCTTCATCTTATTCATTTTCATTAATTAATTGTATTTTGTTTTTATTTAACTTTTTTCAGTTGGGAAGTCACACCTGGCAGCACTCAAGAATTACTCCTGTCCTATGTTTGGCATTATTCTTAGGAGTACTATTGGAGTTTATTGAGTGACTGGGATCAAACTTAGGTATCCCACATACAAAGCATCCACTGAGTCTTTGGTTAACCTCTCTAACCACCTTTAGTAATCATTTTTTGAGGGGAGGAGATAGGAGTTGTTTGGCTTTATATTTGGGAGACAAAATCAATCAGTATTTAGAATTACTTTAATGCTGTGCTTCAGGGTCATTTCTGGCAGTGCCCCGGGACTATATACTATACCAGAAATATATCTCAGGTATCCCATTTGTAAATCATATGCTTAATCCATTGAACTCCCTCTTTAGACCTTCAGTGTTTTTCAATTAGCCACTTACTCAGAGCATGCCTCGCCCAACTGTTTTTGTCTTGTTTTAGTAATATTCTTGGAGAAGGATCCAACCAACAGTGATGTGGGGCTGATCCAAGAGATTCTCAGGGAACCATATGCTGTATGAAATTGAGGACAAACCACACAAAAAGTCTTAGTTTTTACATTGTACCCTCAGTTGACTTTTAACGGTCAAATTCCTACCAAATAAAAAGTTACTTGAAACTGCAGTTTTCTCATAAATGAGAAAAGAACAAAAAATAGACTCAAATATCACTTGTAAAAAGAACATAATCCTTTATTTAATATGCATAGGAAATCTCATAGGCAGTACTTGAACATTTCCATCATCCAAAATTACGAATTTTGGAATAGCAAATTCCACAAGAAACTACAATTTAAGAGAAGGGAGAGGAGAAGGGAGGGAAAGACAAAAAAAAAAAAAACATAAACTAATTTTGTTTTTAAAATTTGCTACTTTCAGTACTCTGTGGTTCTAGGAACACTGTCGAGATTCACTCCTGAGAAACACAAACACTTTCTTTATAGTTCTTTGCCAAGTCCTACATATTTAAAAAACAAAAACTAACAAACAAACAAAACCTATTCCCATTGATCTACTCTTTTTTGTGTTCTTCTTTTTTTTAACCCAATTCCAGGTAAATCAAATCTAAACTAAATTATCTAAATCTAATCATCTAAATTTCTCCTCAACCTTTGTCTAAGTTCAAGTATAGTATTTTAATTTAAAATCAGCACAAAAGCATTTAATCATAAAAAAATTAGATTCAGAAATCAACAACAGATGAAAATGCAATCTCATATCTTCCAAGGACAATATTTCATTATTTTTTCAAGTGTTTTGAATGTAGCCCAAACCCACTTTAAATATCAAAAGAATTATCTCTCAAGTACTTCAATCTCTTCTGACTAAATCCTCCTTTTATTTACATCCATATTATGAATATATTTAAAGTTCAAATTCAATTTTACTTTGTTCTCTTTTATTAATTATTAGAATTAGAAGGATTCTAAAATATTCTCATTTACAAAGCAAATGTATGTTATTTTAGATACCTAATGTGTAAAACTGTCACTTGTGGACAAATCTAGGGAAAACAAAACCACCACTTGTAACTCTGGAAAATAATTTGTTTTCTACCAACTGGTTTATCAATGAGCATTTGAATTGTTTCAGCATGGTAAGTGGAATACTTTTTTAGTCTATATTTTCTGCAGTTTAAGCTGTAAGCCGTCCTGACAAGATAACCACTATTGACCTTTCTTAGTATAATTTTAGGAAAGTTTTTCCAGATTGTCAGTACCCTCATTACTACCCGGTTTCTGGAAAATATTACTAGACTCTTTGTTACTTCTTTTTAACTCTTATTTATTTTTATATATCTATTTATTTATTTTTTACTTTTTCGGGTCACACCTGGTGATGATCAGGGGTTACTCCTGGCTATGTGTTCAGAAGTAGACCCTGGCTTGGGAACCATATGAAACGCCAGGGGATTAAACCTTGTCCTGCCCTAGGTCAGCACGTGCAAGACAAATGCCCTACGGTTTGCGTCACTGCTCCGGCCCCTACTTCTCATTTAAAATAGAAGGTACAAAACTGAAGAGGTAGTACAGAAGATAGAGTACTTGAATTGCACATAGCACACCAGGATTTTTTCCCCCAACTCTCCATATGGCCCCTGGTTGCAGGGCCAGGGGTAAGTCCTGACCACCTCTCAATATGGAAAAAAAAAAAAAGAAAAAAAACTAAAAAAAAAAAATAATACAGACTCCAAAAATGATGTGATAAGAAATTAATTCTGGTAAACATACATACATATCTCATCTATAAAAATTAAAATCTGATAAAATAATATTAGCAATTAGATAAAAATCTATAGTCCCTCATAGCACTTTTAAAGTAACTAAAATTTTATTAATGATATTAAGCATTACTTACAAAAAAAGATTCTTGAAGAAACCAAATTGTCTGATTTGTTTTAACAGCAAAATAACAACAAAACAACAAAAACATGAGTTGTTATTTTTTTGGCAGAGCTGTAAAAGGTACAAAATAGAGGTACAGCAGTAGGGCATTTGCCTTGCACGCAGTTGACCCAAGACTAACTTCGATTCCATCCTGGTGTTCCATATGGTTCCCAAAGCCAGGAGCAATTTCTGAGGGGATAGCGAGGAGTAACCCCTAAGCGTCACCATGTGTGGCCCAAAAACAAAAACAAAATAGAGGTACAAAAGTTGGTAGAAAAACAGATAGTGCAGTCTAAATATTGAAACTAAATGATGTAAACCAACTCTGACCTGAAGATATTTTGCTTTTTTTTCCTTTCTTACAGTAAAATATTAAAATGTAAGACAGAGAAATATTACAGTGGGCAAGAACTTACCTTGAAATGCTACTGTCTGAAGTACCTCAAGGCAAGAAAGAAGTGATTCATGACCTCATAGCGAATATAAGTCCACCAATGGTTGTATCCCCCAAAATAAATAAATAAATATAAAATAAGAACAAAACTTCTAGGTCTATAAGAAATCATATTTACTCTTTTTATATTGATTATTTTAATTTAAATATTTTTAATTTTAAATATAAAATAAATAAATAAGAACAAAACTTCTAGGTCTATAAGAAATCATATTTTCTCTTTTTATATTGATTATTTTAATTTATTGGATCTTAAAAAAATATATATATAAAATCATGCCAAAAGTGGGGAGTAAAAATAAACAGAGACTTCCTCAAATAAAACATACAAATAGCTAAAAGGCACATGAAATAATGCTCCACATCACTAATCATCAGGGATATGCAAATCAAAACAACAACAAGGTACCATCTCATGCCACAGATACTGGTACATATCAAAAAGAAAAAGAACAATCATTGCTGGCTGGCGGGGATGCTGGAAGAAAGAAAGAATCTTTCATTCACTGCTCGTAAAAATGTTACCTAGTCCTGCCTTTATGGAAAACAATATGGAGATTCCTCAAAAAACTGGAAATGAGCTTCCATAAAACCCAGCTATACCACTCCTAGGGATATACACTAAGAACACAAAAACACAATATAAAAATGCCTTCTGCACATCTATATTCATTGCAATAGTCAGAATCTGAAAACAACCCAGATGCCCAACAATAGATAAGTGGCTAAAGAAAATGGTACATATATGCAAGGGAATACTATGCATCTATCAGGAAAATAAATAAAAAGACCATATTGAATGATCAAAATGGATTTATTCCTTCCAATGACTAAATTTTTTAAATCTTCATTTGAAAATCAGTCAATAAGCACAATAAAAAGTTGAGAAACTAATAATTATCTCATCATATAAATAGGTCAGAAAATATTTTTAAATATTAGTACATATATACTGCAAATACTTTCCAAAAGTTAATTGAAGAATTGCTTCAACTGAATATCTACAAAAAAACCCTACATCTAAATTCCTATTTCTTCCTAAGACTAGTTATACTGAAAGAACATTGTTTACTAGCATATGTGTTAATGTGGTATTAGCACTCCTAGGGATAAACCCTAGGAACACAAAATCACAATACAAAAATTGTGCATGCCTATATGCATTGCACATCTCTTCAGCTCTATTTACAATGGCCAGAATCTGGAAACAACCCAGATGCCCAACAACAGATGAGTGACTAAAGAAACTGTGATGCATATACACAATGGAATATTATGCAGTCATCAGAGAAATAAAGTCATGAAATTTTCCTATACATGAATGGACACGAAACTATTATAATGAGTGAAATAAGTCAGAGGTAAAGAAATAGACACAGAATAGTCACACTCATCTATGAGATTTAAGAAAAATAAGACATTGCAATAATAATAATACCCAGAAACCATAGAGATGAGGGCTAGAAGTACTAGCCCATGATATGAAGCTTACCACAAAGAGTGGTGAGTGCAGTTAGAGAAATAACTACACTGACAATTATAATGACAATGGTAGTGAGTGAGAGAAACTTAATGCCTGCCTCAAATACAGGTAAGGGTTGGGGGAGGAGGGTGATGGGGCGCCATTGGTAGTGGGAATGTTGCACTGGTGAACGGAATTGTTCTTTTTTATAACTGAAACTCAACTACAAAATAGGTTGTAATCATGGTGTTTAAATAAACGTATTATTTTTAAAATAAATAAAATAAAATTAATTTGTATACTGACTTTGGTAGAATTACCATCGTATTATCAAGCCTTTCCATCCTATCACAAACTAGATCTATTTTCATTATACATTTTGTTGTATATTTTATCTTATTATAGATTGTATTATATAGATTTCACATATAGAACTATCATCGTGTATATTACATTTCATTTGCTATCAGAATTTTTGTATTAAAGTGTAGGAGAAGGTGAGAGTGAGACATCAGGCACTATAAGTAATTGGTTATTTAAAATCTCATTAACATAAAGAATATTCAAAAGGACTACAGAGTGGAGATTATCTGTTAGGTAACACCTTATCTTACCCAAAAGAAAGATCTCATCCCTGGTTTCTTTGTATCTTGTTTGTTTACAACTTGGTTTCACCCAAAACAAAGATTGTCTTATATGGAAAACTGGGCAGACAGATTCAGAATACCCTAGCTTATTGTCCCACCTGGGGGTGGTTTCTGTACTCAATACAGTTTTGGCAGGCAGCTTGCTAGAGATATGTGTTAGAAGACATGGCAGATACTAAGTGTTTCACCCTCAACCTGGTTTGGATTATTTCATGCGTGACACTGCTTTAGACTTGTTCATTTGGGGTTGGAGATATGGCATCTGAGGTGATTTTACACTAGTTAACATAAACAAAAAGGGGCAGAGCAGAAGTTACTTACTCTTTGCTCCCTCACCTGTAACCAGCAGATGACAGGAAAAATTGAACTATCATCCATGTAGCCTGATAACAGAGGGACAAAGGACCAAAAGGCCTAAGATCTAAGAGCACCAACAACAGAGTACTGGGTAGCCAAACACTAGACAAAAAAAAAAAAAAAAAAAACTTTCTTACTTTTGTAAATCCATAATAAATTGACACAATTACAAAACAAATTTATTGAACTAATTAAGTGCAAATTATACTAATTTATAATAGTATAATGGCTATTATACATTAGTAATAAATAAATTTCTTCTCCAGTTCTACGTGTACTCTCCCAGATTTAAAATCTGAAGCCCTGTGTGACAGACCTGACAGAAAAAAACTATCAGTAGCTACAGAAAAACAAAGATTACAATTTGTACCACTCCATTTATTGAACTTCTTTTAAATGAAGTTTAATAGATAATTATGTACAACAATTGAAATTAATGTGATTTTGTCTTAAAATAAGTATTTGTAAGAGCAGAAGATATAGTTATACATAGAAGGGCATTAGAAATCATATTTTAAATGTTTTATTGTGAGAGAACTGCTAAAAGATTAAAAACAAAACAAAATCAAGTTACAGCCTGAGATAAAATATCACAAATCACATCCTAAATAAAGGACATTTATCTGAAATATGCAAGAATAGGTTTCTTAAGTAGCAATAATAAAAGAAATCTAATTAAAAATGGACATTAGAATTAAACAGATATCTTCACTACAATTGCTATACAAAACCAAACAATCTGGTGAAAAGATGCTCATTATGCAATTATACTTAAAGCAAACAAATATAAATATGTGACCCACAGAATGCCTAAAAAGTTACCAAAAATAGCAATTATCAAATCTCATTCAATACTTCTTAGAAAGCAAAATAGTATACACATTTAGGAGATAGTATTTTAGTGTTTTTTTTAGAGAGATATGTATATTCTTAGTTTAGAGAAAATATACAGAATTTGAGATACCCTGCAAACTGACCATACTGAGGTTTTGTTTTGTTTTGTTTTGTTTTGTTTTTAATTTTTTAATTTTAACACCTTAATTACATACATAATTGTGTTTGAGTTTCAGTCATGTAAAGAACACCACCCATCACCAGTGCAACATTCCCATCACCATTGTCCAAAATCTCCCTCCTCCCACCCACCCCCCACCTGTACTCTGGACAGGCTCTCCATTTCCCTCATAGGTTCTCATTATTAGGACAGTTCAAAATGTAGTTATTTCTCTAACTAAACTCATCACTATTTGTGTTGAGCTTCATGAGGTGAGCTAGAACTTCCAGCTCTTTTCTCTTTTGTGTCTGAAAATTATTGTTATTTCAAGAATGTCTTTCATTTTTCTTAAAACCCATAGATGAGTGATACCATTCTGAGTTTTTCTCTCTCTCTCTGACTTATTTCACTCAGCATGAGAGATTCCATGTGCATCCATGTGTAGGAAAATTTCATGACTTCATCTCTTCTGACTGAGTTTTATCCTAGGTATCACATATGGTCCTCCAAATATCACAAAGAATGAACCATGAGCATAGGGGGAAAAAGTCTTAAGAAATTCAAATGTAGCCCCAAAACAAATGAATGAAAACTAAATATGACCTTATTATATATTCTATCAATTAAGGCCATAAGTGTTTAATTTAGTTTCATATTTACAGATAAGTTTAAAAGAGAATATTGAGAGCTCAAGAGAATAATGAGAGTTCCATAAACTCCAGAACAGGCATTCCTATTATCAGCATCTAATCTGCATTAGAAGGTTGCTATTAGCTATAGGGAGAACTGTGCTGCATGGTTTATGAAATCTTATATTCTCTTTGCAACTTGTCTATAAATACAAAATTGGGAAATATACATTAAAAATAAAACTACCTTTTAGTGTAGAATAACTGTTCTGATAAAGTTATACATGTTTATTCAGATCATGGACTTCTTGCCTTTTTAGAATATAACAGTAACCTCCAGTAATTTCTCAACTGTATCAAATAATAACTCTGGCCCTCACCTTTTCCACTCACAAAGAGGACACCTCTATATCTTTGTTGGTCCAAGTTTCATTATCTTTCAACTAGCCTAATAGTCTCTAAACACAGCTCTCATTTCCTTCCTCTTGGTACTGATTCATTTTCCATTTTACTTACACATCACACTTAAGATTGTTCTATAATATAGTAGGTAAAGGTTTGCTCATGTTTTGAAACATTAAGTTAATTTGTTCTATGAAAGAACTATATTAGTACCAATTTTCACTAACCAAAATAAATTCAAAGAGTTTTTCACTTTTACAAAATTTCAAAGTGTTTATTTTACAGAATTCCTATATAAAAGATCATGTATACAAGACTGTGAAGTGGTCACCATGTAACTTCTCAGGGAATTGCTTTATATATACAAGCTGAATAGTGTAGTATTCCCATTTCATTGTTATTTGGTACAATTTGTCAGTTCAGTTGGGGAGAAATATTATTTAAAAAGTTTCATATAACTTAATAGTACTAGTTTTTAAATTTTTGCCATTAAGTTCATAATTTACTCTCAGTCAGGTAAACCTGTATTGTTTATTAAAAAGGCAAGAGTGTTATTATTTCACTAATTGGTAGAATATTAGAAAATAAATGAATAACAAAAAATAGACAGCCCATACAAACTGAAATGTAAAATATGAACATTTATTCCATAAAGGGAGAAATGAGTAGATAAATCTGGTGAATGTTGTTTGCTATCCTAGAAATGGAGCAAATTAGACACTTGGTAGAGATGATAATCTAGAAAATACAAGTAGTGATTTATGCACCTAAAACTTATGTTCCATTTTATATCCACAGTACTTCATTAGAGGTATAAATGAGTTATTTCATTATAGAAATGACTAGAATAAATAAGAAATACAGAAACTGAGTCTCAATGTGTTTGAATTTTTTTGTTTGTCTGGTTATTTATTTTGTTTTGTTTTGGGACCACATCTGACTGTTCACAGGGCTCAACCTCAGCTCTGCATTAATAATCACTCCTGATGAGCTTGGGGATAATATGGGAAGCCAGACATTGAACCCAGGACAGCTACATACAATTTAAAAGTCCTACTCACTGAGCTTTCAC
Organism: Crocidura indochinensis; assembly: GCA_004027635.1. NCBI lineage: Eukaryota > Metazoa > Chordata > Mammalia > Eulipotyphla > Soricidae > Crocidura > Crocidura indochinensis. The sequence goes on along the minus strand of PVKC010007809.1, from coordinate 14,238 downwards.
CAGGTCCTTATGTTAGAATTTCTTGTCTCAAGAATAGGTAACTCCTAAATGTAGATGTCTGAATAAAATAATAAGCATTTATCTTCTCAGGTAAAGGCCTCCATAGTAATAGTGTTTTTTTTAAAGCATTCGATATTCTATTTCTTCAAGCATGTAAGACTGAGTGATAAACAATAGCACACCCTGACTTTTAAAAGGAAGCTTTTGTTTGGAGCAAGGTAGTATATGTGAGAGGGAAGTTTGTAAAAGAAGGAGACAATCAAATACTAATTAAAAGCAACCTTGAGAAAAATGCCATCAGGATAAAGAAAACTGTTTGACCCTGGTGAATCAATAGGACCAAGATAGGTGTAATGCATGAACTCTTGTCTCTCCCACATGGAGCTAAACAGCTGCACTGTTTAGCTCTGCTCCTTCAGCAAACTCTATGAGTGCTGAATTGCCTGTGATTTGTTTGTTTCCTAAAGAATGAAGTAATTCCATTAATCATCAGGCTGCATTAATGTAAGGGGAAAGGGCATACCTCCTGACTTTCCTAGAATTCACCTGCTGAAAATCATAAGAAATTCAAATGCTAAATGAGAATTCATTCAGATAAAGCTTTAAACTGATGTATTTAAAGGGATTGAATAAGCTATGTTACAACCTGGCATGAGCTTTTAATATTAACTACTACATATTTTATAGACTGTATTTGTTGCCAAACATTAAAACAAACATTAAGATGCTTTAGCCTATACTCATACTACGAATGCTTCCAAAACATTGGTATAAAAAGGGACATAAAACACATTATAATCATAGAAATAATCTGCATTAAACTCACATTTACCACGAAACTGGCAGTTATTTTTCATCTATAAACAATTATATTTCAATTACTTATTCTCTGTTTAGGAACATTCTACAAAAAAACCAACTCATTTAAGTGATGTATGAAAGTGCTTTGTTTGGAGAGAAACACAATCTCTAATTTGCACTTATTAAAGAAAAAGGCATTCTGAATTAGTGAAATGCTGGTGTATATTGAAAAACTGTACAGCCTTATTAGTTTCATGTATACTAAGTAAACTAAGCAACAAGGTTTGCAACAGAAGAATTTAAAAAGAATATATTAGGAGTAGAGCTCAGGGTTCTATATTTTCCATAATATGAAGAGTTTGGAAAAGGTTCTATGGACAGGGTTGTTCTATTGACACTTTAATAGTGACAGTTTAATAGCAACAGTTTCAGTGGGTTCATCGATTAAGTACTGCTAGGGTTCTATTATGTTGGGAATTACCAGGGCCATACTGAAGATTCTCAGTGGTGGCCAGGGCTACACAGGGCTATACTAACAGTTGTTTGAACTGTTATGCAGTGTCTACAAAGAGATTCACTTTGAGGTCTCTAAAATGAAATTCGTGCATGATATCCCTTTGATATCTATTGCCAACCCTACATTTACACTTCTGTAAACCAAAGTTACCTTAATGGGTATTAATTACTAAAATATAATGAAGAATAGTGTGGATGTTTTTATTCTCCTATAACCTACTAAGGTTTAGCCAAGATGATTGGGATTATCTGAACAAATCTATCACTATTGAGGTCATTGAAAGGGTAATCAAAAGGCTTTCCCCAAAAAAGCCCAGACAAGATAGATCCAATAGCAAATTATTTCAAACATTTAAAGAGGACCCACTGTAATCTTATTCAAGCTCTTCAGGAAACTGAAGAAAGTTCTTTCAATTCCCATTTTGTTGAGAATTATTATGAATGGGTTCTGTACATGTCAAATGCTTTCTCTGCATCTATTGTTCATCATATTTGTTCTTTCTTTTTAATATGGTATATTATATTGATTGAAGTTCCTATATTAACCCATCCAGAGATGCAAGGATGGATTAATCGTCTGGATGGAAAGAAATAATAAGTGGAGCCGGGAAAACTTTTTCAGCAAGTTTTGATGGTGAAACTGTCAGATACTCTTCAAGCAAATTTAGACCTCTGTTTAACTCCAAGGGAAAAGGCCAAAATAAAATGAATTAGAGATCTTAATATCAGATCTTAAGCCATAAGGTATATAGAGAAAATGTAGGCAGTACAATCAGTGATATCATAGCTAAAGACGTCTTTAAGGAAGAAGCCCTGCTGGCCAAGCAATTGGAAGGAAAAATAAACAAATGAATCTATATTAAGCTAAGAAGGTTCTACATCTCAAAGAAAATGCTGAGTAGGATCCACAGGGAATGCAAAAACTATTCACCCAATATACATCTGAAAAGGGTTTAATACCTTAGATATAGAAGGCATTGTTAGAACTCATCAAGACAAAAACATCTACCCCATCCATAAATGGGGAGAAGAAATGAACAAACATTTCCTGAAAGAAGAAATACAAATGACCAGAAGGCACATGAAAAGATGCTCAACATTATTAATCATTAGAAAGATTTGAATTAAAAGAGCAGTGAGATATCATCTCACACCACAAAGACAGACTTACATCAATAAAAACAAGAACCAGTACTGATGTGAATGAATGATGAAAGAATGGGACTCGCATTCACTTCTGGTGTAAATGTTGACTGGTTCAGACTTTTTGGAAAACAATCACTCTATTCCTTAAAAAAATGAAAAATTAATCTTCCATATGATTCAGCTATACAATGCCTAATAATATACCTTTGTAGACCAAAAAGACAATAAAGAAAAACCCTCTGCACTTTTAAGTTGATCATAGCTCTATTTAAAATAGCCATAATCTGAAAGCAACAGATGTGTTGATAAAGACAAAAGGCACATAAAGACAATGGAATATTATGCAACTGGGAAAGTGAAGTAATGAAATTTTCTTAAACATGGATGGAAAGGGACAGAACTATGCTGAGTGAAATGAGTCAAGAGGGAGAAGGATGACATAAAATAATATAACTTGTTTGAGAAATATTAAAAAAGATAGTATGGTAATAATATCCAGAAGCAATATAGATGAGAATCAGGAGATCCAGTGCATGCTAGAAAGGTTGCCAAAATTAGTGGATCTGTGCAGTTAGAGTAGAGAAGAAACCACTATGACAATTATAGTTGGAATTTATCTATCTGGACAAGAATTTAGTACTAAATGAAAATAAAGTGAAATGCACAGTATTCCTCATTAACAATAGTTCAAACCACCATGTCTACAATAAAAAATAGTGAGAGAGAGAGAGGGAGAGGGAGAAAGAGAGAGAGAGAGAGAGAGGAAAACTGTCTGCCAGAGAGTTAGGCTTTCAGGAGAATGGAAGGAAAACTGGTGACATTGATGTTAAATGGAAAATGTGAATTGATGAATTGTGGCATTGTATGACAAAAACTCAATCATAAACAACTCTGTAACCATGGTGTTTAAATAAAAGTAAAACAGAGAAAATACTGTCTTAGTACCATGAAACTTTTGTTAGTAAGTTTCAAAGGTATTTAAAATTTCAACAGATATATGTATATATATATATACATATGTATATATATTTATATTCTACTTTTTAAAATACCAGAAGAAATATTTTGGACCAAAATTATTTTTCAAGTATGATGTACTTTTTAATATCTTGTCCAATTATCAGTCATATGTACTGCTGTTTATAATCTCTAGGAAATTTAGAAGACATATTTCTTGGTCTTAAACACATTGGTGATGGCATTTTTTTTGTAGATGAGAAAGGCAATAATCCCAATGCATTTTTTTTTGGTTTTTGGGTCATACCCAGCAGTGCTCAGGGGTTACTCCTGGCTCCATGCTCAGAAATTGCTCCTGGCAGGCACGGGGGACCATATGGGGCACCAGGATTTGAACCAATGACCTTTTGCATGAAAGGCAAACGCCTTACCTCCATGCTATCTCCCGGGCCCCAGCCCAATGCATTTTTTAATCTACCTAGAATATCCTGTGACTAAACAACAATAATGTTGCACTGGTGACGGGGGCAATTCTTTTTATGACTAAAACCCAACTACAAACATGTTTGCAATCATGGTGCCTATAAAAAGATATCACTTTATAAAAAAGAAGCCAGGTGTAACAATAGAAGGTAGGGGTGAGCTGTGATTATAGAAAATTGAGAATTTCTTGACAGCTCAAGAAAAAACTAAGAAGACAAGAAAAATAGATGCAGCTTTATTAAAGTAACAGTATAACATCTTCTGCTATATGATACAAAAAGTGAGAAAACAACTACTAGCATCAAGAATTAGAAGAAAGCAATTTAATGTTAGAATGTGAATATCTTATGATAATCTGAATTTTACTTATTGCCATTTATTTAAGTTGCTTTTATCATTTTGGAACAAAATATACCTTAATTGTATACCCCTTATGTTAAAGAAGATTTAATTTCCTTTAAAATTTCAAGCTAACTCCAAACTTCTTCTTGATTTTGTATGCCTCAAGGAATATGAGGATCTAAAAATAGAGGAATTATTATACAGTTCCTCAGATTTATATAAAGTATACTTTTAGATTCTTTTAACTTTTACTCCTTTGTAAATCATTAGGAAATATCAGTGATATGGCATTACATTATTATAAGAATAAAGTGTCTTGGCATAATAGCCAGATGACCAGTTCATATGTCCCACGTCACACTAAAATGTAGAACTGATTGAATAGAAACTAATAGTAAGACCATTTATGGGGCAAGGATGATGGCATTCAAATAAAATAACTTCAATTTTCTTCAAAAATATCTTCAGTTCGTTTTGAACTATGCTTTCTTAATGCTTCTAGAATTTTCTTAATTAGTACGAAAGTAAATACAATCTATATCATTAACATTTCTAGTACATAAATTAACGCTATAGTAGAAAGTTGGTTAGATGCCAAGGTAAATATGCAATTATTTCATTTTGAGTTTTGTTGTTGTTTGGACTAACATGTAATCAGAGATTAATTCTGGCTTTCTGCTTAGGGATATTTCCTGGAAGTGTTCAGGGGATTTTTTTTAGGTCACACCTGGCAGCCCTCAGGAGTTACTCCTAGCTTTTACACTCAGAAATCACTCCTGGCAGGCTCAGGGGACCAAATGGGATGCCAGGATTTGAACCACTGTCCTGCATGAAAGGCAAACGCCTTTCCTCCATGCTATCTCTTTGGTCCCATTTTGGGGATATTAATACTTCTTTTCATACTCCTCTCTATCCTCCACTCCATATTCCAAACATGCATTTGGTGCTAGGATTGACCCAAGGGCTTCATAGAGGTAAAGCATACATTCACCAATAAGTTGCACATAGTAAGCCTGAAAATCCTAGCTGACACAAAATACATTAGTTTATTTTAAATTCTTGGTCTTATGAAATGCATTATTTAAAAATAAGAGTGAAAAGTCTTTATAAGTCTACAAATACACAAATACACTTAACACTGCGATATTCTATAGAAGAAAGTATAAACATCACGACTACCATATGAACTCTACTGATTTATTACTAAAAGAATCTAATATTTATCCTAACTTTTAGAATATTATAATCCATTTTAATTTTATAGTCCTAACTTTGAAACTATTTATTGATCTTTGATTATGAATTGCTTAACTGTCAATTATACATTTTCTATTTTCTAAGTCAAAGTCTATGATAGTAGTGCTTATTTCTAATTCTGTGCTCAGGATTTGTTTCTAGTCGTACTCAGGAAGCTTCAAAAAGTGAGTGATCAAACCTATTCTCCTGAATGCACAGCTTGTGTTCATTCTAGTTAGGAATTTCTCAGTTATTTACTTCCTAATAGGTATAAAATATTACCTCTAGACATAAAGTCATAGGTATTATAAAACTGAGTATTTAACAAGCACTTAACAATAGTTTACAAATCATTTGTTAAATTTCTCTAACTCTAACATAAGCATTATCACCACCAAACCTAGCTTATGAGGTAAAGTGGTTAATAAAATTTTGAAAATGTTTCTGATATGCTATTGCTGAAATTGGTATCCTGGAATATGCACTGTGCAGTTTGTTTCTAAAGCATGCATTCCAAAGCATGGAATTGACAAGTATGTAATATTGCCTCCTGAAATAGATGGTTTTATCTTTGGCTGACAAAATATACATATGTCAAAATTTTTGAGTTCCTCTGCTTTTAATAACATGATAATTAGGAAAAGTCAATCTCTTTATTTAAGGAAATCATTATCAACATGTAGAATTTCAGAAATGACTGGCAGACAGGAAAGATGTGAGTGGTCAAATTATATTTCTCTCCTGAAATTATCTCTATTTTAAGAATATTTATTAATATAAAATTTAAAGTTGCCAAGCAAGATGGCTCCAAGATGAAAATTTAGATTCCCAACAATGGGGTACAAATTGGAAAAATTATAGCAGGAGATGATGCTGGCAGAAGCTACTTTTGAAAGCAGATTTTCAACAGAATATTTGAAATATTGTTCAATTTCTCTAGATGTTTAAATTGGTTCTGACTTCTCAAATTTTATGAAATATAAAGGATAATTCAGAAGATTTTAATAATAATTTATTGCTATTTTAGTAGGTTTATTTTGATTATTGACATAAGATGGAACTGACATTCTGCCATTTTTCTTTCCCTCAGTACTAGAGAATGGAAGCTCTTCAGCACATTGGATAGAAATTGCTTGCTGGGCCGGGCGGTGGCGCTGGAGGTAAGGTGCCTTCCTTGGCTGTGCTAACATAGGACGGACCACGGTTCGATCCCCCGGTTCCCCATATGGTCCCCTGTGCCTGCCAGGACCGACTTCTGAGCTAATAGCCAGGAGTAACCCCTGAGCATCACTGGGTGTGTCCCAAAAACCAAAAAAAAAAAAAAAATAAAATAAAAGAAATTGCTTGCAGAAAAATATGGGTGTAGAACACAATAGCTAGATGTTAATGTTAACTTTATATGATTTATGGACACACCCTGAACTCTAACTTGTCATTTCTTGTCTATAAGATAAACTCTCACATATAAATGACAGACTATAATTATTCAATCTTTTCAGTATTTCTTAGGCTCAGTCATCCTCAGTGTCATAAAAATTCAAAGATACATTGTCACCATGACTTAAAAGTTAAGAGAAGATCATAATTTATTTCCAGTCCAGGCTTGCATCATCTATAATTATGGCTACTTATCAATAAAGTAAATGTATTTCATAGAATTGTAGTTGACATTTGAAAAAAATCGTAATTTTGTGCACAAAGTTATGATACCAGAAATTGTTGCCAACATAGTAAGATTTTACTTCTTAAGTACATTTAGAAATGGCAACAGACTTTTAAGTTACAAACAGGAAGATTCTTCTAATAGGTAAAGGCCAGATATGTTCTTAAAATTTTACAGTAAGTACACAGGTCAGTTCTTACAACCGAAATGCTCTGCTACAGTCAATGATGTTTATGTTAATTAAACAAAATGAACCTAAGTAGATAAACGCAGTCTTATGTTCATTTTTAGTGACCATCTCATGGAAGCTACCTTCCTGAGTATTGATAAGTATATTTTAAATATACCCTCATATCTTTTTCCAATGTAGAATTAAAGCAGATATGGTTAGCTTCTTTTATAAAACATTGGCTTTTCTGCATTCACCATGTATATTTTTATTGAATTAAAAGAAACTTATATTATTATTACAGGGATATTACTATAGAGTTCATTTATGTCATTTTATTTTATTAATCATAACTTATTTAATATTTAGTCAATATTCAATATAAAACTGAAAATGTCTCACAGATATGTGGAATATATACACCTGAGTCATGGTTGCTACTGCTATTCTTGTTTTGCAGCCACACCTGGCAATGGTCAGAGATTACTCCTGATTCTACATTTAAAGTATTCACAGCAGTGCTTGGGATACCAGATGGGTTGCCAGGAATTGAAACCAGGTCCCTTGTGCAAGGCAAGAGTTCTACCAATTGTACTATTGCTATGACCCCGACCACTATTAGATTTACTCTAGTTCTAGCTATCCCAAATTGCTACAGATTTTTCTTGGATTCCTAACATTACAGCATAAAAAATCCAAATCAGTTGCTTGAAGTTTGGCTTTTGTGTACATGTATATCCAGAGGTATTCAGAACTTACTACTATATCTGTACTCAGGGATCACTCCTGGGGATCTTGGATGACTGTATTCGGTGCTAAGGATAATACTGGGTCCTCTGTGTGCAAGCTAAGAGGTGTATTCTATTTCACTAATGGCTCTGGCCCCTAGTACAAATCACTTTGTCTGCAAATTTTTGCTCCTGTTTGTGCTGTCTCACCAACAACTTAAAATAATCCTTAGAAGTAAATGAAGACGTTATGCTGTACTAAATCTCAACCAACTAATAATATACGTATACATTTCTTATTGTACTCCTTATATTCCTTAGAGATTATTAATTTATTATTTATTTATTTATTCTATCAGATTATTGGACTCCAAATTATGTTGTTTTCATGTTGTCCACATGATGCATGATATCTGGTAAACCTAAAGGTTGATGGTAATTGAGAAAATGTTGATCTTTGTCAAGGTAATTTGACTTCATGTTATGACTAATTTGTCTTTATGTTATGAAGACTCAATTTCTTGTCTGCTTTATGAAAAAAACCTCACTTCCTTGGATACTTTCTCTGAAAAATTCTATGCTGTAATAGGAGAAACTTGTGCTGTGATATTAAAACAAGACTGATAAAGAAAACTGGGGGGTGTTGGTCATACCTGGCAGCACTCAGGGGTTACTCCTGGCTCTATGCTCAGAAATCGCTTCCGGCAGGCTGGGGGGGGGGGAGTGTTGAATCACCATTCTTCTGCATGCAAGTTAAGCACCTTACCTCCATGCTATGTCTCCGGCCCTGATCAAATGTTAGATTCTACTCCATACTTACTCAGATCATTAAATTATTAAGATTACTTTGTAGAATAAGGATCATATAGCCTCTGCCTCATATAAACATAGATACTAAATACAAATGGTCTGAGCAAGATGCATTACTTAAATTGCTGGTTTCATACTACTTTATCAGGTGATGAAAATGCACTAAGTTTTGGTATTAGAACTTCGACATAAGGTCAGTACTTAAGACTATACATTTTTCTTTTTGAAAAATTCTGATATCTAAAATCAGATTTGTCTTTACCTAAAATTATTAAAGGTGTTTTAGCTAAATACTGTTAATAAAGCTAGCAATTAGTCAACTATAATCGCATTTTGAAACCACACTCACATTGTTCCACACACAGAGAAAACTGCAGAAGAAAATCCTTTGAAAAATAACAAGAATGTTTCTCTCATAATTTCTAAATATCTGCCAGAATGAGTCATGTGCAAAATGAAATGAGATAGTATTATTAGTAATATTTTTGTGTTGTCACATTACTCTATACATTGTATACCTTTCACTTACCCATTCATTCTGTGGGATTTCTTTTTCTAAAAATACACTCTGTATCCGGGATAGTGTTAAAGTCAAAATGAGTTTAAATTCCTAGTAACAAATAGGATATAGCTTTTGCTTTAAGGAACCTGTGGTCAACATATAAAGCAAATATATACTAGAAAGGAGATGGAAAAAGGATTGAAGGAAATGAATAGTCATAAAGAGGCAATGTTGTATTCTGGGTTCAGTAAGGCACAAAGCATACAGTCCTTCTGAACTGGTAATATGGGAGTGAACAAGAAGCAAAGTTTCAAAGATGAGATAAATTCCCTGTGAGGTGAGTGCAAGGTGATATTGCTCTCTACCAGAGAGAAAAATAGAGGACTATGGGATATTTCTTTGTCAGAGAGACCAGTCAACTTCAATTTTGAGGCTTAAAAGAGCATGAAATTCTGGGCTACATCTGATTAGGTCTTTAGATCTAGTGAGAAATTGAGAAGGCAGAGAGACTTCTAAAATATTACAGAAAACCCAAGCTGAGTTTTGTAGAAATATATATATATATTCACACATACTATTTCTCTGGGGTTTCACAAAGGTTCTTTGCGAAAACAAAAACAAGATTCAATAACGAAGATTAAATTGGCCTCATCTTCAGTAAGGTTTTAAAGACTGGGAGAGGGGCCCTGGAGATAGCATGGAGGTAAGGCGTTTGCCTTTCATGCAAAAGGTCATCGGTTCGAATCCCGGTACCCCATATGGTCCCCCGTGCCTGCCAGGAGCAATTTCTGAGCATGGAGCCAGGAGTAACCCCTGAGCACTGCCGGGTGTGACCCAAAACACACACACACACACACACACACACACAAAAAGACTGGGAGAAGCACTCTAGGATTATGCAAAATAACACCACAACTACCACTTCTGGTATGTGCTTCTGCAGTACTCACAAAGGGGTGGTACACAATAGATGGACACAGTTCAGAAGATGCCTAAGTGGACTCAAAAAAAAAGTTTTACAGAAGGTGACAGAAAGGTGATCATGAAGAAAAGTGACAAGAAAGAAAGTGATAAGAAAAAGTTTACAGGCAATGTTAGCATCAAGTATAGAGTCAAATTATGGAAAATAATCTATCTGGTTTCAACTTAGAAAGGATTGGATTAAAATAGTGAGAGGGAAGAAATTCGATATATAATATCAGAAGGCAAAAGAATTATAAGATAATGTAGAATTATCCGAGTTATGTTAAGCATCTGAAGTATTTTTTCATACTCTGCTCATGAATTGGGATCATTAACATCATTAAAATAGCAAAAAGTGAATTCAGACCTCTCCTAAACACTGTGCACAAACGTCAAATTAAAATAGATTAAAGACCTTGATATAAGACCTGAAACTATAAGGTACAAAGAGGAAAATGAAGGCAGAATACTCCATGACATTGCAGCTAAAGGCATCCTGAATGATGAAACACCACGGACCAAGCAAGTGGAAGCAAATTTAAATAAATAGGACTACATTAAACTGAGAAGCTTCTGCACTGCAAAGGAAACAGGATACAAAGAGCTCCTCTCCCACCACGGAACAGAAGAAAGCATTCACCCAACACCCCTTTGATAAGAGACTAAGATCTAAGAGATTTAAGGTACTAGTATGAAAAAAAAAATCCAACTCCATCCAAAAATAATAAAAAAGAAATGAAAGCCATTTCCTCAAAGAATTAAAAATATGCTCCATATTTTTAAATCTCCACATCATCAGGGAGAGGCAAATCAAAACAACAAAGAGAAATCTTCTCACACCACAGAGACTAGATAGATCAAAAAGAACAAGAACAAATTTGCTAGCTTGGGTGCTGGTAGGAATGTAGACTGGTTCAATCTTTTTTTTGGAAACTATATGGATATTCTTCAAAAAATGACTAATCCGGGGACCCGGGAGATAGCATGGAGGTAAGGTGTTTGCCTTTTATGCAAAAGGTCATCGGTTCGAATCCCAGTGCCCATATGTTCCCCCGTGCCTGCCAGGAGCGATTTCTGAGCATGGAGCCAGGAGTAACCCCTAAGCACTGCCGGGTGTGACCCAAAAACAACTAAAAATGACTAATCCAACTTCCAGATGACCCAGCAACATCACTCCTAGGAATACCCTGTAGAAGACCCCCCAAAAATGTAGAAAAGAATCAGCATTTCCATCTACATTGTCATATTTTTCATCATAGCCAGAATCTGGAAGCAACCCAAGTGCCAGAGAACAGATGAGTAGATAAAGAAACTGCGGCATATCTACACAGTGGAGTACTATGCAGTTGTTAAAAATAAGTTATAAAATTTATTAATACATGATAGACATGGAGTGTATCAAGTTGAGTAAAATGAGGCAGAGGAATATATATAAACATAAAATGATCACACTATTTGTAGGATATAAAAATGATAGTATGGCAATAAAAACAAATAATACAGACAAAAGCCAAGAGATTTGATATTGATTTTATTTGTAAAGCATCATTGTGCTGAAAATAGTATAATATTTTAGTGTAAGGCATACCAGAAACACACTGAAGGCATTACAATAGTGTAGTTGAAATGTTTGTTCAAAGAAATTGGTGGTGGAGGCAGATCAGAGATATATTTAAGGGGAATAATAGGTGAGCACTAGTTTATGACACAGTAAATGATGCATTGAAGATAAAAAATATTGGATTTTTGGTTTGAGCTACTGTGAAGATAATAAAATCATTTAGTGGAATTTATTTAGAAGAGGAGGGTAAAATTCAGGTTTCAATTTAATAGGTTTACAGAGTCCATTAGCTATTCTTGGAACAGATCCCAAGCAAATCCACAAAGCATGAAGGTACTGTGGAAATATTTGATTTATCAAAACATACAATTAAATGTTACAGTAATCATTTAAGCACTTCTCATACATAGAAGTTCTTTGGCTCACCAGAACAATCCCAGCAGTACTCAGAGTCCTTCAAAGGTATACAGAGCTGTGCTGATAACTATGTGATAATAGGATTCATGACCAGGTCTCAATACATACCAGGTATCAGCTTCTGACTGCTGAGCAATCTCCCTGGCTCCTAAATTATACATTTAAATTGACGTAAAGTAAAGTTTAGCATGTAAGAATAGCAGTTTGGGGACCAGAGAGGTAACGCAGTGGTAGAGTGTTTGCCTTGCATGTGGCTGACCCAGGACTGACCTTGGTTCAATTCCCTGGCATCCCATATAGTCCCCCGAACCAGGAGAGCTTTTTGAGCGCATAGCCAGGAGTAACTTCTGAGCGTTTTGTCACCACCACCACCAAAAAAACAACAACAAAAACCAAAAAAAAAAAAAAAAAAAAAAAAAAAAAAAAAAAAAAAAAAAAAAAAAAAAAAAAAAAGAATAGCAGTCAGAGAAGAGGTCTGGTGACAGATATGTTATATGGGTGTATATCATCTGGTAATTAGATTCACAGTAATAATTGTTATCACAGTCATATGTTACAAATCAAAGGTATTAAACCTTCATAAAAAGTTATATTTTCTCTAAATACAAATAATCTACTATTCTATACCTATCTAGATTTGTCTGCAATTGAGGGAAGTACCTTCATTTCCATATGCCTTTTTCTATTTTAGTATAATCTTTTACTTTGGAGGTATGTGTGTTAAAATGCTCCTGAGGTTTTAAGGGCTCCAAGTCATTTAATGCTGCCAAAGAGTAGTCAGTGTGATATTCCCTAAGTAGTCCTTAAGTAGATAGTCCCTAAGTAAATAGTCCCTAAATAGTCCTAATTATTTGAATAAGAATATCACCAGGACTTCCCTTTATCTTCCTCAAAGAGAAGAAGCTAATAACAATCACACACAAATGCACATACATATGAAAATACAAGGCAAAATTGATTGGAGAGGCATTCATTTAATTTTATGCTTTAAAATAACTATATATGAATGATATAATATTAAATCTTTCCTTTCTCATTTTTATATAATATCTTTAGTTAAGCACCATGATTACAAACATGTTTGCAGTTGAGTTTCTGTTATAAAAAAAGAACACCCTCCCTTCACCAGTACGGCCTTTCGCCATCAATGATCACATCTCCCTCTTACCCCACCCCCCTGCCTGTATTCGAGACAAGCATTCTATTTCTCTCACTCATTACTATTGTCATGATAGTTGTCAGTGTAGTTATTTCTCTCATTGAACTCACCACTCTTTGTAGTTTGCTTCATATCAAGAGCCCATACTTCCAATCCGTATCTCTATTCTCTCTGGGTATTATTACAATAATGTCATCTATATATTTTTTTAAATCCCATAGATGAGGGAGTCTATTCTGTGTCTATCTTTCTCCCTCTGACTTATTTAACACAGCATAATTTTTCCATGTTCATCCATGTATAAGAAAATTTTATGACTTCACATTTTTCCTGATGGCTGTATAGTATTTCATTGTGTATATGTACCACATTTCTTCAGCCACTCATCTGTTATTGGACATCTGGATTATTTACAGATACTGGCTATGGTAAATAGTACTTTGAGGAATATAGGTGTGCAGAAAGCATATTTTGCATTGTGTTTTTGTGATCCTAGTTTATATCCCTAGAAGTGGTATAGCTGGATCATATGGGAGCTCAATTTCCAGTTTTTTGAGTAAACTCCCTATTGTTTTCCATAAAAGCTGAACTAGAGAGTATTTACACCAGCAGTGAATGTTATCTCTACACATACCCACCAGCACTGATTGTAATTTGTGATATATACCAGTCTCTGTGGCATGAGATGCTATCTCATTGTTTTTATTTGAATCTCACTGATTTTTAGTGATGTGGAGTAATTTTTCTTTTTCTTTTTTTTTTCTCCTCCCCCCCCCCCACACCAG
>PVKC010007808.1:0-29018 GCA_004027635.1 Crocidura indochinensis | reverse complement strand
ACTTAATCCATTCCATATTTCAGACCCTTCAATTCATTTTCTTTTTTTGTTTGTTTGTTTTTTTTTTTGGGGGGGTGTCTCACCCGGCATTGCTCTGGGGTTACTCCTGGTTCCATGCTCAGAAATTGCTCCTGGCAGGCACGGGGGACCATATGGGGCACCGGGATTCGAACCGATGACCTTTTGCATGAAAGGCAAATGCCTTACCTCCATGCTCTCTCCCGGACCCCTGATTTTCTAGTCATCCTCCTATTAATATTAAATGTGAAACTGAGAGTGAACTTTAGATTTCCCTGAACACACAAGATATTATTTTTTGGTTTTTCAGACACACCCAATAATATGCTGGGGATATTCCTGGTTCTGAGCTCAGAAATCAAGGCTTGGGGGACCATATGGGATTTTGGGGATTGAACCACAGTCTGTCCTCGGTCAGCCATGTTCAAGGCAATGCCCTACTGCTGTGCCATGGCTTCGACCCTCCCCCCCCCCACACACACTTTTTTTGGACACACAAGATTATTTAAGCTAGGTGTCTTCAAACTTTTTAAACAGAGTACCATTACCATTATTTTTCTGTCCTCAGACTGTTGGAGGGCTGGATAAATATGCATAAACATGCATATGCACATAGCTTATTTTGAAGTTAAAAATGAGAACAAATACAATATTTAAAATGAAGAAGAAAAAATTTAATTTAACAAATTTTGTATTATTTCATTAGAACTATGGGCCTGCTTTTGGCTAATGGGATGGTCAATGTCTGGTTTCATATTTTTCACTTCTAGTCACAGTAAATGATGCATGTGTGCATCAATTAGTCAAGATATGTTTGGGTAGTTCAAATGTCTTATTCTGGAAAAGTCTATTCAAAGACATAGCCTTGACAAAGATGATTACCATTTTGTGCATGGGTCTTGAGATTGTTTAGGAATGCAATCAATGTTTTTTTTTCCACTAACAGAATTTGAGTTGTGGGTAGAGGGCAACAATTTTCATCCACTTGTTTGATGAGGAGGCCTAATTTTACTTCACATGCTTTCACATGTGAATTGCATATCACAAAAGAGCTTTCCCTTTCCTTGAAGTTGCAAATTGAATCTGTTGAGTAGCTCATTTGGAGCTGTCAGAAATGCAAGATGCCATTTACATTCAGCATCATTGAGCTCTGGTACTTCTTTGCTTTTAGAAATTAGAAAAACTAATCTGTGGAAGTAAGTAAAAAAAATGTTTTAAAACTCCCCTTTGACTAAGTCAATGGATTTTTCTGTGGTACAGAGCATTTTCATAGGCAACATTTAGCTCTGACAGAAATTTCTGGATTTAGGGCACTAGCTCTAGTAAAGTTAACACAGGATACTCAATTTTTCATAATAGTTCCACATCAGTGTTTACTACACAGCGCTTAATGGTGGATGTGGAAGTGTATGACTATATGATGAGAAAGGTTATATTTGTTCATGTTTTGGTTAATACAAGCAATTACTCCTTTCTTAGACCCCACCATGGTAAGAGCACCATCAGTCGTCATACCAGCTTCGCTAACCTAATTCAGCCCCAAACCATCCACAATCTGGCAAACTTTTTCATACATATCTTCTCCTATAGTAATTCCTTTGGTGTGGTAGTACAGCAAACTCTTCTGTGATTAAAATGAGAAATTGTGCAGAATCAGAAGCATCATTGGATTCATCGAGTGCCAAGGATAAATAGGGAAACATTTTTGCTGAGTTTGGCAAATGCTGATGCAAATTGTCTCCCATTTCTTCAATCTTTCGTATGCAATTGTAGATCAAACATTAGCAGCGAAACACTCAGTGGGCCAAATCAATAACCTAAGTGGGCTGCATGTGGACCATGTGACATAGTATGAGGACTTCAGGGTCATATATTTAAAGCTATGTTTAATTTATTAAATTGATATAAATAAAAATTTATTTGAGTTATTTTCTCTAAACCCTTCTGAATATGAATAAAAGAAAAACCAGATACCTATAATGCCATAAGATAATCAATTTTAGCATAATAATAAATATTATGCTCATCCCACAGTTAAAAACTCTATTGTAATAACAAATTATTATAAATACTAATAAACTTTTTTATTTTCATTTCATAAGTATTTGATAAAAAATATGGTCCTATATTTAAGATTAGTTTTAAAATTCAAATGCTCCAGTTACAAAGTATTTTTACACGTCTCATAAAATCTTACAAAATACTAAAAACTGATTTAAATTTTATAAATTCTATTTTTAAATTTTTGATACAATTCATTAAATCACTCTATTTTAAATACTTAAAAATTTCCCTTTATTCTCACTCATCTATGGGTTTTAAGAAAAATCAAAGACATGTCTCAACAATTTTTAGAGACAGAAGAGAGGAGGACTGGACATTACAGCCAACCTCATGAACCTCAACACAAAAAGTGATGAGTTTAGTTAGAGAAATAACTACACTGCGAACTATCCTAACAATGAGAATACATGAGGGAAATAGAAAGCCTGTCTAGAGTACAGAAAGGAGGGATATTTGGGTCATTGGTGATAGGAATGTTACACTGGTGATGGGGGGTGTCATCTTATATGACTGAAACCCAACCACAATTATGTTTGTAAACAAGGTGTTTAAATGAAAAATATTAAAAAATATATAAAAACAAAACAAAAAAGAAAAGAAAAAATATCCTTTTATTCTTAACTCTGACTTTCCATAAAAAATGTATTTGTCATAAATACCTTGTGTCTTACATTAAGAAGAACACTACCTTATTTTCTCATTGCTTTACCCCTGCTCATTTTTTTGTTTTTGTTTTTGGACTACACCCAGTGAGGCTCAGGGGTTACTCCTGGTTATGCACTCAGAAATTGCTCCTGGCTTAGAGGACCATATGGGACTCGGAAGATGAAACTGCAGTCCATCCTCGGTCAGCCATATGCAAGGCAAATGCCCTCCCACTTGCACTACTGCTTCAACCCACATCCCAACTCCCCATTTTTAATGCATTAAGTTAATAATTATCTTATATTTCCAATAGAAGTCAATTTTGAATAAGACACTAAAAGAACACCAAGTTATAATTCACAAAAAATTCAGTGTTCCTTAATTCTGCTATTAAGTATCATTTAACAGGCTACTGAATTAAATAATCTTCTGATGTTTATATGAAAACTATAATATGTTATATCAAAAATTTTAGCATGTGATATTTCATTTATATTTTAAATATTAAAAGTGGAATTTAGCAAGCTTATTCATTTTATGCTCTTTTCGTTGTATGAATATTAGAAAAATTATTTAATATTCTGAACTGAATAATAGTAGCCAAGCAAACTTTTCTACTATAGTAAAGTTTGATACAAAATGTGTAAATAATCCTGGCTATAGAAAAATATGTGTAACAGTTGTTATAATACATAATAAAATTGCATATATATGTATATATATAGTCCATAAATTTCAAACTATAAACATTAATATGAGAACAAATGATTTATTTGTAAAATGGCTTTAATTTAAGCTAGTTTTTGTAGAATGGATTGCTTTTGTCATACTGCCAGACACTGATTATTGTTTATGTAACCTCCATGCTTAATGTTAGAGTCACCAATATAAACCTGAGATACTATGTACAGGACTCTAAAATGCTTTTTCTTAATCTGCCAACACAGCCTCCCATTTCCATAATTCATTCTAATGCATTTACCTGACTATGATTAAACTCACCTATTTTTTTATAATATTCATAATATCTAAAAAGGAAATTACTAAAATTATTGACAAATTTTAAGTTATTTATCATAAATTCTAATTTTAATTATTTTCATTATGGTAATAGCATAGTGTTATGACTACCTTCAATTCATAGTTACAGCTCTTAGTTAACCTGCAACTTCACTTCTAAAATAACTAGTTTTAAAAATAAATTAAAAAATAGTTTAAAAAATAAAATAACTTTAATAAAATTATTTTAACAACAATTTGTTTTTTGGGCCACACTTGATGATGCTCAGGGTATACTTCAAGCTATGTGCTCAGAAATCATTCCTGGTTTAGGGAACAATATGGAACACAATGGGATAGAACTGCAATCTCTCCTAGATCAGCCATGTGCAAGGCAAAATCCCTACCATTTTTGCCACCGCTCCAAGCCAACAACAGTTATTTTTTAAGAGATATTCAATTGCACTAATATTTTATCCTCTAGTACAGTTTATAAAACACTGAGATCAGAGTACATGTCAACTCAATTTAAAAAAGTTTAAAAGCACAGCTAACTAAGATAGATGTTTTAATTTTATTTGAATGCTAAAATTGCATGAAAATTCAAAAAATTTATTTCTAACGTAGTCTAAACCATGAATTACTGTTTTAAAAATGGTTTAGAGCATGGAGGGATAATACAGTGGATAGGGCTTCTGTCTTGCATGGTGCTGATCTAGGTTGGATCCTTATCATCTCATATACCGTGTTTGCCAGCGTATAAGATGACTTTTGAAACAAACAAACAAACAAAAAAAGTCAACTGAAAATCGGGAGTCATCTTATACGCCGAGTATATCCCGAAAAACGTCTAGATATGCCGCTAAATGAAAATCATCTGGATATTGCCACCAAACGAATTTTACAACTGGATCCTGCACCAATCACTGCAAGGCTGCTCGGACTGCCTCTCTAACCCAGCCAATCCAAGCAGGCTTTTGATGCATGCATATTAGATAAGGTTCTTTACCTGAATCTACACTGTAAAAAGCCTGCTCAAATGGGCCAGAGTCAGAAAAGAAGTCTATTACAGTATCCCCTTTGAAACTTTGCTTGTTGTGATTGACTTACTGTGGGACATACAGTTACAGCACAGGAACGTTCTGTCTGATACAGTGAATATAGGCCTAAACCTATGTTTTTAACTGTAAAATTAGGGGGCCATCTTATATACCCAGTCATCTTATATGCCAGCAAAAACGGTAATTCCCTGAGTTCTCCACAAGTATTCCCGATCACAGAGCCATGAGTAACCTGGTACACTGCTGAGTGGCCCAAAACCAAAACAAACAGAAAGAAAGAAAGAAAGAAAGAAAGAAAGAAAGAAAGAAAGAAAAGAAAGAAAGAAAGAAAGAAAGAAAAGAAAGAAAGAAAGAAAGAAAGAAAGAAAGAAAGAAAGAAAGAAAGAAAGAAAGAAAGAAAGAAAGAAAGAAAGAAAGAAAGAAAGAAAGAAAGAAAGAAAAGAAAGAAAGAAAAGAAGAGAAAAAAAGAAAAAGGTTGTTATCTATTACTACATTTATACTCTGTGTTTGCAAGAATCTTTACTTAATAGATTCCCTTAGGGGTATTGTTTTACTGCTTAGATAAGAACTATTTAAGATTAGCATTTTGATTATTTGACTGCAAATGAGAACTTCAAATGTACTTTATAAGCTCCACAATACTTATCTTAAGTGGTTTGAAAGACCTCCACATTATGTATACTAATAATGTGATTAACAATTTCTTTCCTTATGAAACCCATAGTGATAAATGTCAGTTTAATACAAGGTTGAAGTGCTGCAAATTCTTAAATGAACAGCAGTAACTAACAAAATGGTATTATAGAGCTGGTTTATATATACAGATATATCTATTGGCCTATTGAGTCATTCTAAGAGATTTCAAGTTATTTCAAGATTAATTCCTTTTATGTTTAATCATTTGCTTATTACTTGAGCATACCTTGAATATGTATATAATTAAGGAACTTAGATACATTTTCAAGTGTCACCCCACAGTGCTAAAGTTAGGAGGAAAGGAACAAGATATTTACTTAGTACAAAATGCACACAGCAGGAGACTTAATTCTGTGTAAAATGCAACCAAAGACAAATAAAGCCGTGCAATTTTTAGTCTATGTTTGGATTTTGAAATTATAACATATTTTAAATGTATCAGTAGAATATTGATAAGGAAATATTATTCATTAGAAATATGCCATACTACCAATTCATACTTGTGACTGGAAGCTTAATTTCCAAAATAATTTTTAAGTTACAGTGTCACTTTGATTTATATACATGTTGGAATAATAAGAAATTCCTATTCCAAGATTTTATTTCAAGAACCTTACCAAGTAATTTATATAACAAACACAGTGACTAAAATAAGTAATTTTTATTTATTTACAATAGTCAGTGGAAAAAATAATGCATTAGTGGAAATAACAAGCCTCTGATCTTCATATACACTTCAACTAATGTTTCACTGTCCATTATTATGTATTACTGAGGCATGCAGAGACTTTGCCAATATGTTTTGGGAAGCAATGCAACAAAAGTAAGATCTAAAAATAAATTATTGTCTCACCCACTCAAAAGCATACAGTGGACAACCTTGAAAATGCAGGATCTTAGTCCTAATAAAGACTGATTTAACTTTAGAGTCAGCTAAGAGAATGTTAGTCTGTCTTGGGACAAAAGAAACTTGCTGCAGAAGCAAAAGGTCATAAAAAGGAAAAGATCATATGTAAAAACAGGAAGAGTTCCAATCTTTGTCCTTGACAAAACTCTAAGAACTATTCTCAACATTGAAAACTTCAAGTGCAGTTTCCTAAAATTCTAAACTAAAACAAGTTACTAGGAGTTATCCCTGAGTAAGTCCTAAGTACTGTTAGAAACAAAAGACAGTGAATGAAATATATTATAATTTGGAATTGACATCATCTCATGTTGTGATACAACTATATTTCTTTGCTTTAAGTAATAATTCCTTCTCCCTCTAGTCTTTAAATTTTCTCTCATATATTCTAAATAAAATTTTAAACTTCTTCATATCACAAATATCTCCTTATGTAATTCAAATTTTACCCAGACTTTTCACCTGCAAAACATGAGTTTAACCCTTTGAGATAACTCTCTAGTCTTCCCCCTCCTAAATTTTTCTCCAAAGTAACAATACACAAAGCTATAAAGTTGTGAATAAGTCAGAACTGACCTATCTTTTCTGAAAAGGGAAATGTCTTGTTCCTGCATGAAGCTATAACTTAACCCAAATTGACGTGATGGTAAGAATCAGTGGACATAAGGTGCAGTTTGAATAGCCATAGTCTTATAGTGAACCTGATAGGTTCTTACCTTCCACACAGTCTATGTATTCATAGAAAATTTTCATCAGTACAAACCACAACCATACCTCCTCCACTTTACTGATCCTGTTGGGTTAGGGGGCCTGATTTGCGTTCAGCAAAAGGATGGTAGCACTGTGTGTATACTTGCCTAGCTCCTTAGACATCACCAATAATATCATTGCTAAGAGCTTTTTTGTTTTGTTTTGATTTGATTTCTTTTGTTTTCTTCTTTTACTTATACTTGCTCCTGGTTAGTTTCAAAGTCTGTATATAATATATATCGCTCCATGAGAGTCTTTTGTGGCTGGTTACCTCAATGTCCAATTTATACCTAAACACTTACTTTCTTGTATTATGTCAAAGTATTTAATTAATAACAAAATCGAACTACTTATGTGTTAAATTGTATTTAGACCCGAATAAGGTCATACATTTTGTTAATTTTATTTCTCATCATTTCATACCTCATTGGTTTTTATATAATTATTGAAATTTGAGAGGCATCATTGGATTTCTTCTGTGTTTCTTCTGAATCAGTACACTAATGTTCTGTGTCATAACAGATGACTATAATCTTTCTCATGCAAAACAGCCTATTGGTGTGATTAACTTAAACATTGGCACTTTTTTTCCATAGGAAATTTTAAAAGTTTTTAAATCGTCTGTAGTAAAAATTGACAGCTTTACTTTTAACTTATAGTTTAGGACATGGCTGTGATTTGACTTTATTTCTTCAGGAGAAGAATTCATAGGTGAGACCCTGTGACTTACCTATTTAAATACGCTTGTCATGGATTAAGTATAATTACCTAAAATTAATGTTCAAAGGGCTAGTGTACTTGCTTTGCATGTAGGATGATTGGATTCAATCCCCAGCACTACACAGAAATCTCAGACAACATTAAGAGCAATTTCAAGTAGTGTACTGGAAAAACTCCCTGGACACATCACAGTTTGCCCCCTCCAAATAACCAAAAAAGCAAAGAAAGTTGAGTATAGAATTGAAATGATCCTTTAAAGTATATTCTCTTAACGTGAAAATAGTACCATATTTGTGCTTGCAGTATGATGCTTCTCAAATTGATAGCAACACTGTTAGATAGAATAAATCAGCAAGCTTTTTATTAATATCTTTATTTAAACACCTTGATTACAAGCATGATTGTAGTTAGGTTTCAGTCATGTAAAGAGCACCTCCCTTCACCAGTGCTACATTCCCATCACCAAAATCCCAAATTTTCCTTCTTCCCATCTCACCCTCACCTGTACTCTTGACAGGCTTATAAACCTTATGCATATGTTTCCTTGACACCTAAAATACAATTTTATAAGGATCACAGAGTTGGAAAATGTGTCATATTAGAAATGATGACAAGTATTCTGACTGTATATATCTATGGAATGTTCATTTAACTGAGATCTATATTTGTTTTTGCGTCACACCCGGCAGTGCTCAGGGGTTATTCCTGGCTCCATGCTCAGAAATTGCTTCTGGCAGGCACAGGGACCATATGGAGCACCGGGATTGGAACCGATGACCTTTTGCATGAAAGGCAATGCCTTATCTCCATGCTATCTCTCGGGCCCCTGAGCTCTATATTTGTATATAATACATCCCATATACAAATATTTCTAACTGGAATGAAGATATTCATGCTTTCCTTAAGCAATTAGTTTCACAATCTTTAAAAAAATTACATTTAAGAAATAGTAGGTAAAGCACTCCTTTACTTGATATTGATGTTATTTACATTACAGCGATAATTCAGTGTTATCAGGGATTCAACTTCAATGGCAAAGAAAACATAAATAAATTAAACAAATGGCATTACTCCAAACTAAAATGCTTATTTCAGACAAAGAATATGTATATATGGTAGTTGGGTTTGGATATGCCCCTTGAATAACTCCACTATAATGACAGGTGAACCTGTACATGCCCCCGGATACCCTGGAAACCCCCTTTTAACAAGCCAGGTCTAAAAAGAAAAACTTGGACTGTTTCAGGGTGCCCCAGGATAGTCACCAGAGTAGTGCCTGCTGGTCCACTGGTGGCCAGAGATAAACCATTGGAGACATGATTCCTGATTTGTAGCTTTTTCTTTTTTGCTTGAACCTGGGTCTCCACTTCCACACACCCCCATTTACCATCCTACCAAGCCTCCCAAAATCTTCTCCAACTCACCCCAGCCACCTCTGGCTGGTGGATTTCCATTTCTTTCTGTTCCTTCCTCTCTCAGAAACCCTCAGGTGGAGACAACAGGCTTCAGACTCCAGGAGGAATACAAAAGGTACCTGGTTTCACTTTCTCTCCTCTCTTTCTCTCAGTCTTAGGTGGGCAGGTCCCTACGTGTTGGCGTCCCTAGATGGACAGAGTCTCCACCCCCCAGTTGGGCCCCAGCGATCCCTGTAAGCCTGCAGAACTGGGCCCTGTCAACCTTGGACCTCTACAGCTTTGCAGCAGCCAACAAACAGGTAGACTGGAAGCTTACTGGAGTAACCTCCTGGATAATAGAGAATTTCTACAAAAGAACATATCCTTAATAAAAAGATATCCCTAAAAATAGGATACATGTTTCATAAAAATTATATGAAAGAGGTAATAGCTTAGATTAAAAATTAGCTAGTAAAGACCACCGCAAAATGAAGAGTAGTGACTGACATGTCTCCAGATAAAGTGAAGGATATCGGTGACCAATAGGAACAAGAATAAATGCCTGATTTCATGAATTGATCAAGAAATGAATGCCCAAACAATGAAGAAATATCACTTATCATCAGTGAGAAAGGCCCATAGCAAACACATCAGAACAAAAGTTAAGGTGCATATAAAGGAACAAAGCCCTCGTTCAATATTAATACTAATATGAATTGATCCAGGCTCTACGCAAAACAGCATGGTTGCTTCTCCAAAAAGAACTTCTTATGATCGTGCAATTCGTACCCTAATTTTCTATTCCAAGAATACAGAATAACTAATTTGAATAACGGATTAAAAAAATCACTATCCATTGTGAAATTAACAGTTCTCAATACAGACAGTAGTATGAACATTCAAAGAAGCAGAGTCAACAAAAATTTCTTAAGAAGTATGCATGCATGGGGCCCAAGAGATAGTATGGAGGTAAGGCGTTTGCCTTTCATGCAAAAGGTCATCTGTTTGAATCCCGTTGCCCCATATGGTCCCCCGTGCCTGCCAGGAGCAATTTCTGAGCATGGAGCCAGGAGTAACCCCTGAGCGCTGCCGGGTGTGACCCAAAAACCAAAAAAATAAAAAAATAAAAAAAATAAAAGAAGTATGCATGCTTAAGTTTTAAGAATAAAATATCAACACACAAAATAGTGTATCTTATAAAGAAGCAATCAGAATTGGAACTGAATTAATACACTAAATAACATTAGTAACTATTCTGAACATAATTACACCATATAAATGTGTACGTGAATGAGGTTTCTTCAGGAAACTAAAAAAAGTTAGAATAATTTAAATTCTATAAAGAAGATGTATAAAATAAGTCACATATACTCTGACAGAGTAGATGTTGGTCATGTAAGAACAACACAATTCTGGTTTCCTTGTCTGGGATTCAGTCCTCTGAGTGTGTCTGCTTGTAATTAAGGAGCCCTCATATTTATGAGTATTTTAACTAAATTGATTTTAATGTCTTTCTGCCAGATTACAATTTTGCTACTCATGTGGAAAGTGAATTTAGAGAGATACTTATACACTATCTGGAATCCTTATATAGTTTCCTGTTATTTTTTGTTTAATATGTTTTTATAATTATTTTAAGACACAAAGAAAAAATATAATGACAAAAATACCACCATTTTATTTCAGAAACATGAAATAGCTAAGCACGTATAACAAGTTAGAAGAAACCAATTCAAGGTAGAAACACCAGTAAGTCTAACATTTGAAATAAACTCTATTTTATATTCCTTTATAAAAAGTACATAATATAGTTAAAGTTCTGATCAAAAAGTTTCTAGACATTTTCCCAGAGAAGAAATACGGATGGTCAGATAAAGAAATGCTCCACATTACTAATCATCAAAGAGATGCAAATCAAAAGAGCAATGTGGTATCATCTCACACCATAGCAGGGGTCTCAAATTTTTAAAACAGGGATCCAGTTCACTGTCCCTCAGATCATTGAGGCCGGACTATAGTAAAAACAAAAACTATGAACAAATTCCTATGCATACTGCATATATCTTATTTTGAAGTGAAGAAACAAAATGGGAACAAATACAGTATGTGGCCCGCCGGCAATAGTTTGAGGACAACTACCATAGAGGGTAGCACACATTACAAAGAAAAAGAACAACCAGTACTGTTGTGTGTGTGTGTGTTTGGGGGGGGGGGGAGTAATCTCATTCACTTCAGGTGAAAATGCCACCTAGTCCAGCCTTTTTGAAAAACAATATGTATATTCCTCAAAAAACTGGAAGTTGGGCTTCCATATTATCCAGGAATACCATTCCTAAGGATATATCCAGAATCACGAAAACTAAATACAAAAAATACCCTCTGCATTCTTATGTTCATCTCAACACCATTTACAATAGCCAGAATCTAGAAACAACTCAGGTGACTGACAACAGATGAGTAGCTAAAGAAACTGATATATCTACACAATGGGAGGCTATGCAGTTGCTCAGCCAAATGAAATAATGAACTTTCCTTATACAGATGGGTTGGAGATTATTATGCTGAGTATATGAGTCAAAGGGAAAGGGATTAGCATAGAATAATCTCAATCATCTTTAGGATAAGAAAAATATAATAGTATAGTAATAGTATCCAGAGACAATACACATGAGGATCAGGATGACTAGTACATGAAAGAAAGATTGCCACAAAGAGCAGTGAGTGAAATTAGAGTAGAGAAGGTTCTACTGTGACTAAGATAGTTGGAACTGTTCATTCTGGACAAGAATTGGGCTCTGAAAGAAGATAAAGTAACCTACATAGTATCCCCTCATTGACAATAGTGCAAACCACAGTTTCAAAAAAGAAGAGAGAGAAAAAGAGAAAGAGATCAGAAAAATGCCTACCTCAAGAACAGGCAGGAGAAAATGGGTGGGAGGTAAACTAGGGTCATTGGTAGTGGGAAATGTGCAGTGTTGAGGGGTATTGTATTTTGTATCAATGTAACTTAATTGTAAATAACTTTATTTGTAAAAAATCATATTACTAACAACCTTGTAACCATGGTGTTTAAAAAAAGTTTGTAATAACAAATGACCAAAGTTTTAGAATAAATGCGAATACATATTAAGTCCATGTGACCTTTCCTTTTCTTTGAATATTCTGCAAGAACACATATATGTAGTCTGACATGGAAAACAACTCTAACTGATGTCTACTAAGATCTCAAATGGATTTATAGCCTGTTTTATTAAAAATATCTATAAACTATTGGCTATTTCTTTAAATATATAAAAATGTATTTTTCTCCCCTTAATGACTTCTCATAATGTGGAAATGATAGTGCAAATGTCATTTTAATGGCATTAATTTTTTTCTAGTCTTTCTTAGATTGTTAATCAGGGACAAATTGTGTACATTTTCTAAGTTTTTTTTTCAAAGTTTTCTAAGTTTTGTAAAGTTAGTTTTGTGAAGAGGCCCATGTAATAATGAAACAAATGTCACAGTGTATAGTCAAGTGAATAAGCTTTCTTGTAAGCAAATTCTCCATCTTCTCTTAGACCTTTAAATTACTGAGATTCAAGAATAAAAAAAAAAACATATTGGCAGCTTGCTCATTAAAGATAATAACCTGGAATAATTCAGATAAGCTATTTCAGATTGTTGACCTAGAAATAGTTGAAGTGCAAATTTATGGTAGTTAGCATCTCTAACCAGGCTCAAATTTCTAATACTGAAAAGTTAAACAAAAGAACTGTAAATTTAATATGACTTGCCTCATAGGCATAGTTTCTTAAGATACAAGAAAAACTCTCTTGAACTGACTACCAATATCAGATAATTATAAAAAAATATTGTCAAAACAAAATGAGTAACTATGTATAAAATATTTTGAAGTAGCTAACTAATAAGATGCCTGGGTTGAAAGTGAATATAAAGTAACAATAATAGAACTCTAATTATTATTTATTTTGGAATCTCTAGAAGTAAAATATGGAAAAAATAAAATATATATAGGCTATGATATTTTTATATATATAAATATATATTATATACATATATGTATAGTATAGAGAAGAAGAAGTTAGCCTAAGATTTCAGGATGCATACCTGAATATATAAAAATCCAAATTCTATCTCAGATAGTACATTAACCCTTGTGCATTTCCAGCTATGACTTCAGTGTTTCTTGGCCAGCACAGAAAATAAGTAACTCTGTTCACTAGACCTTAGTAATAAAATTGATGGCTTGGTAGGCCAAATACTGCTTATAGTCTTTATCATATGAGCTTTCTACTTGCAGTCCCTCCACCTCAAAAATGAGATTAAAAGGCAATGTGAAGAAAAATATTAGTGATTAAAAGACAATTATAATTTTAAAAAAGAGACAAATCTAAAAGTATAAATTAACTACATTTTTTTCTGTTTTCTGGGTCACACCTGGTGCTTCTCAGGGTTTACTCCTGGCTATGTGCTCAGAAATCACTCCTGGCTCTGGGGGACCATATAGGAAACCTGGAATCAAATCCACGTCTGCTCTGGGTCAGCAGTGTGCAAGGCAAATACCCTTCCACGGTGCTATCATTCTGGCCCATAACTGAAAAAAAAATTTGAGGGCAAGTGTATAATTAGATTTTACTACAGGAGGGGAAAAAGAAAAAGACAAATAATTCAAGTGTTCATTAGTAATGTTCTAATATAATGTTCTGTAAAACAAAAAGAAGTTAAAGGGGTTAATATAAAGAAATTAGTAAAATTATTTATTAAATATTTTGGGGGTAAAGTTTAATAAATCTGTCAATCCAGAGACTACTCCACAACAGAAAGAAAACATTTTTATTATTTAAGACATTTAAATAAATATGTAATGCTCACAAATATAGAAAGCAATCTCACGTTTTTAATACAAAAAACTTGAATCTTTAACCTCCATGTAAGGTGTACAATAAATAAAAGTTACCTTTGTTTTGAGAAGTCGCATTTATTGAGGTGGAGGAAAACTCTGTAGCATTAAACAGATTGTTTTTCCAATGTCATCAAGAGAAATTAATTATATATATTTTGGCTTTAGATTTTCTTCTTTGAAGTTTGCAAGACAATTTCTACCCTTTACATTTTATAGTTTGTAGCATTTGTTTTTGGTGGGTTTTATTGTTAGTTTGATTAGATATTTGGTTCACAATCACATATAAACTCAAGACTGATTCCTGGTTCTCACCCAGAAATCATTCCTAGAGAGCATGTGATCAAACCTAGGTTATTCACAGCTAGTGCCCAAGTTGATGCACTATAGCTTCAGCCACAATTTGTAATATTGTTTAGAGAAAATCTTAATAAAGCAATTTAAAATTAAAAAACAAGTTTTCATGCAACTTTGTAGTACTTTTCTATCAAGTGACTCATTAAAATATAATTATCTGAAAATAAGGTGATCAAAGATATAACTGACATTCTAAATATAAAGAAGGAAATTAAAAGGGAGTGAAGTACAGAGTAATGTAGGACGCAGGTACATTTATTCCAGATGATGTTTTATGAATCAGTATTAACATAATAGGGAACAGAAGAGAGAATGAGAAAGAGCTGTGGGCCAGGGGACAAAATGTAGCTAATGTATTCAAAATTTCTTGTGAGAAGAAAAATATAATAATTAACTTTAGTCATAGGAAATTAAGTATGCCATTTGTGATGTCTGAATTAACCACAAAAAGAAAAAATTAAATACTGAGTTACATAAAAAAGACTGGTAAGTACAATTGATTTTTTCAACAGAATAAAGAAGACAAAATGGAATAAAAACACATAACGTGAAAAAATAGAAAAAATATGTGCAGTTTGATGATAAACATATAATCATATATATAATAAAATATATAATTATAGATATAACATATATTTTATAAATATTATTATAAAATGATTATGTAAATGATCAAGTCTAAATTATTTAAACAAGTTTTGCATGTTGCAAAAATATTTGAATACTTTAAAAACAAATTATTAATTACAGAAATTGTAAAATATAATAAAAAAGGATTTTTCACAAGCATAAATTTTCCAAACATTAATATAAATTTTATTTTCCTGAAGGTCAGATATTTCTTGATTTAACTAAAAGATGCTTGTATAGTGATTTAAATTTTCTATAATATATGTTTATTTTAAATGTAAAGGCAAGTCATAATAAAGTCTCAAAATATATAAAGACAAATTTACATAATGCAATTGTAATTATTGCTATCAATGACCCTAATTGAAGCAAATTGTTTTCCCTGCAAATATCATGTAATTGCAGCATCTTCTATAATTGCATTTTATAATTACTGCTTGGGGACTCTTTTAATGCTTATACTGAGGCCTAAATTGCTTATTGATAATTAAATATATTAGTGTTGGACACCATCTGGCTTAAGCCCCTCATTGAGCTACAAATGAAGGAACTGAGATTTGGGATATTAAGGACAAAGTGCCTAAATAGCTTTTAATGAAAGAGCCAGAGATTAATCTTCTGACATTCCATCCAAAGTTCTGGCACTATTTCACCATGCTTGCAGTTTTAATCATTGCTGCACTGAAAGGGAAAAAATAACATGCACATTTCATACTTTTAATATTACAAATTCCGTATAACTGTTTATTTTTGAAGTCACGGTCCAGATGAACCATTAAAACTCAGAAACCTGTAATCAGGATTTAATAACCTCATGCTGCTTTCTTCAAATAGACAGACCTGTGTCTGCAATTGTGTGCAACTTGCATTCTAGTGAGATTAAGCAGGAAGCTAACAATATGGTGACTGTAGCAAAAATAATCTGTGACTTTGGGCAACATTGTACTATTAAGAGATATATAAACATTTGGGGAACTGACTAGATGTTATATTTAATAAAAAGGGACTGATATTAATAAATGCATTCATTTTAACTCCTGACAGTCCTTCCATTTTACATTTTTTAATTAGAATATTTATTTAAGCACCATGGTTACAAACATGTTTGTTGTGCTTTTTTGTAGTTGCTGGTTTGGGTTTTTTTTTTTGGTTTGTTTTTTTGTGTTTTTGTTTTTCCTTGTTTTTTTGCTTTTGTTTTTGTTATGGTTTTCTTTTTGCCCTTTCTTCTTTTGAATTGATATTTATAATCTATAGATGAACTCCTTCCAGTTTTTTTTCTTTTTTCTTTTCTTTTTTTTTTTAATAGAATCACGTAACTTGAATCATTTTGTTCTGCCTCATAAATCGAGTGGGGGGTGGATGGTACCAGGAATAAATAGTTGTATGATCATTAAGTAGAAATAAAAAATGATCAGACTTAACCACCAAACCCAAAGTCAACAACAAACACAATCTACAACAAGCTATACACAGGGGTGACCAGTTAAACTAGCAGTACGGGGGGCAAGGAGGTAGATAAGAATGAATGCTGGGAACAGGGGTGGAAGGAGAACAACACTGGTGTTGGGAATGTCTCTAAGTCTTTATGACTATGTACCTTAAATATTATTGTGAAAGACTAGTTATTCACTTTGGTCATAATAAAATAAAAAGAAAACAAAAGAAAAAAATAACTTTCACCAGTGCAACCTTCCCAGCATCAAGTTAGAAAGAATCCTCATCAGTGTTCATTCATGGTCTTGAATCATTTCTGTCAATAGGGCCCTCCATTGCTGAGAGTGTAATGTTATTGGAGCTGGAAGGGGCTTGCTATCCAATATTGGAGAGAAAATTCTAGGTCTTTTGTATAAATGGCATTCACTTCATACTTTTGAACTATCCGAACAATAAATTGTTTCTATTGAAAAACTTAAATTTCAACTTAGAAATTTAAATGAACTAACTTACTATTTGGGGTGTGGGTCACACCTGGTGACTATTCAGGGGTTACTCCTGGCTATGCCCTCAGCTATCACTCCTGACTTGGGGGACCATATGGGATTCAGGTAACGAAACCGTTGTCCATTCTTGGTCAGCCTCATGCAAGGCAAATGCCCTTCTGCTGTGCTATTGTGCCGACCCCAAACAAAATTATCTTTTAGTCACACCTTAGAATGTGTAGGGACTCAGGACTTTTAAAGACTCTATGTTGAGAGGTCACTCCTGCCAGTGCTCAGAGAACTATAAATACTGCCAGAGATAAAAATGGAGGCACCTATCTGGAAAGCTAAGTGTTAAACCCTACAAGGACTTCTTCAACCACTAGTCTTCATTTATTTTTTAGTCATAGAATTCTCAAATTCTTAAATAATAACTTCAATGTTAATGCTATTTCTAATGACTACTTACTGGGAACTACACAATTTGTAGATATGTTTTATTTATATTGATTAGACAATATTATATTCATATTAGAATATTGGTAAATCTTTAAAATTTGGCAGTAGCCAAGTGTAGAAAACAAACTACCGTATTTTTGGCTCTATAAGACACACATGATTTTTAGATACTCTCCTCCCTGGCAATCAGGCTTTAGGTCCAGGCAACATTCACTCCATAAAATGCACTTTTCCCCCCCAAAAATGTGAGTCTTATGGTTCAAAAAATACGGTAAGTACTCATCATAAAATTATTAACTAAAGAGTTGTGCATATATTTACTGTATTCAACTGTACATTACTCAGTTATATGAAGATGAATCCTTTACATTTTTAACATGATAGGACCTAGAGGGTTTTGTGTTTAGTGAAAAATGACAAATATAAAAGAACAAGCAATCTATGACTAATAACTGAACAAATGAGTTCAAATAATAATAGTCAACGTTTTGGACTACAAGATCCTACTGATGTTTCAGAGGTTGGGGTATAGAAGTGTTCAATGGAAGAAAGCATATGGTAATAACAAAATTGGATTTTAGTGACAATTTCTCTGTAAAAATGTAGATATTGATTTATAATGAAGCACACTTGAAATTTATAGAATATTTTAATTAATATCATTTTAAAAATATTTAAGTATTTGGTATATATTTCAAAGCTCTGGGAAACATTTAAGTGCTCAAGGCCCTGGGTTTAATTACCAGCACTGCATAATCCCTGAGGACCACTGGAGAGACCCTAGTAGCTCCCAGCAGTGCTAGGCCAGCATCATTAGAGAGGAAACTTCCTGTAACCTTGCAGTAAAGAGATTAAAGTACAGATAGTATGAAGGGCAATCAATGTTATGACACTGGGAATGTATCCTGGCAGGGAAATAATCTGTAGAAGCAAATGCTATTGTCTCAGCTAGCTTGATCTAGAAAGGTTGTTCTCATTGAATACACCATCAAAGATTTGGGTGAAATATCAGGAGAAAATGTGTAAAGAAATCATTCTGCTTTATTCTTCTGAGTCTATCATCTTAATTCAGATATTGTGTCTTCTTTTGAATTCGTAATAATCCCATTCTTTTTTGCCATTCACATTTTACAGAGTACAGTAAATGAGAAGTGCTAGCAGTCAAATCCAAAGATCCTAAAAGTTAAAGTATGAATTCTAGAAGAAAATTCTCCTTTCTAGACATGCCATCCACTTTTGTCTGAACTATTGCAATGACATGCCGATGGCATTCCTTGAAATTAATTTTTTAATTCTTCTAAATATTATCTTAAGAATTAAACTGAGAATGATGTTTTCAAATCAAAGCATCTTAAGTGCTTTTATCATTTAGTTCAGGGGTGGTGAACTTGATTTTTACCCTCACTCAAAATGGCAAAATACAATTTGTGTTTAATATATTATTGTAAAAATTATATGCTGTTGTGTGAGTGTTTGTCTGTTTTGGCAGGTCAATGCATGATGTGGCTCTCCGACTCTCACAGTTTAAAATGTTGGCTCTTTGTGTCGAACTTGTTCGTCACCCCTGATTTAGTTATTTTTACTTCTATATAGAGAAATATAAAATTACTTATTCCTATGTTATCATTTTTCCAGCAGCATCATCCACTTTGTATCACATGGATTTCATAGAAAATCCCAGACTCCATGGGTTAACATTAGTACTTTAAAAATGTTTTCCTCCAGTGTTAGGCATATAGTTTGATCTCTCTGAAAGTATTATTCACTTATATCCTGGCTAGTATCTCGGTTTATGATATAAGTGTGATACATTTAGAAGGACTTTTTTTTTTCTTTTTGAAATTATTTTTATGGACCACACCCAGTGTATTATGGATTGTATTCAGTTCTGCTGCTACATCAAAGCCAGCATTCAACCCACTAATGCATTATCACCTTGGACACAAATTATTTTTAATAAAATTATGGAATATTCATAATTTTTCAATCTTAGTTTTAGAGAGAACATACTTAAAAAGTGTTGGCTAAAATAGATATATTAGAGAAAATTAACTGAAGATCCAGAGGAGTAGATACTAGTAGCATCAACAATTATTTGCAGAATAGGGGAGTAAGCTACAAAGTCTAGACTGTCTCTCTTTATCATGATTAGGAAGACAGAGTTTCAGAAGGTCATTACTAAAACTGCTGAAGTCATGAGTACTACTATAATTATGGCATCAATGATATGATTTTATTACCACAACCCTCAACTCCTACAAAGTGAGTGACTAGATTCTGAAATGATAATATAGGAATAACACTGATTTCTGCACTGTCATTTCCTTAAAGCAGCAATAACCAATAGATTCACTTGTACTTTTAGGATATTATTCTGCATATACATATAGGTAAAAATGGAATATGCATCCCAAACTCTGGCTGCAAATAATGGATCAGTGGTTGAATAAGAGAAATTTAAAATACGTCTGAATAAGTACTGACTGCTAAATGATAAAACAGTAAAATCCTTTTACTTTAGTGCAGAAAATTGTTCTGTTTTTATTTACTAAATATATATACTATAGATATTTCAACTACTTGTTCTATTTTGTTTTATTTTATTTTAAGTTCGGGCAAACAATGAGTTAGCACTATTCAGTGATAGACTTGTAAAAAGTACACAAACTTATTAAACATTTTGAAGCACCTCAACAAAGTTGATCTGCCTGCAAAGAATGATAATAACGATTAATGATAGATAATATCACCCTCTGTTCTTTATATATTGATATATGCAAAACATAAACTTCTTGGCATGAGGCAAACAAGACATGATTAAGTGGACAGTATAAATTACTAACCTATGTCCCAGGGACCTCTGTCTAAAATTAGTTTTTTCCTAACACATGTCAAATATGGCTTAATTAGTACTTTATAATTGTATATACTAAAATATTATTGATCCTAAAATGCAAGAAGTACAAAGGCTCAGGTAGAAGCATGATATTTTAAGAATCACTTGTCAGAGTCCCAGTTTAAAATGTGTGTGGGGAAATTCTCTGAGTTAGTGAAACCTCCATTTTTTAGACCAAGGACAGCTCCAAACTAAATGTCACAAAATCTGTGGTTAATGAGCATTATTTATGACATTACCTACAAAGCTTATGCTTTTCATGCTCAAAAAGGGGTACCCATAAAGGAGGGTTATCTGTGTGCCTAAAAGTGTCAGGTCATATGGTTGGTAAAAAAATAAAGATTAGTTAGGAATAGCCCTGAGTAGTAGTTATTTCATCAATGAAAATGAAACATTGGCAATATTTTGATTTCTCTCTAACATCGATTTTCAAATTCAGCTGCTGTGTTCAAACTCTGTAGAAGAATATATTTCACATTATAGGCTGCTGTCTACTTGTGTACAATTTCAGATTTTTCTGGAAGAGAAAAGCTCTGCTTATAAAAATGCTTAGACTAGTAGATACAGACAATATACGACTAATAAGAATATTATTGGGGCCAAATAGGGTAAAACATTTTCCTATTATCCAAACATAGTAGTCTGAAATGAAATTGGAAATCATTATTGCAAATTAAAATAATATTAGGAAAAGAGCTTCATCCTTCAAGGGGAAGAAAATCGATGAAATTTAAAAATTTTGGCCTCAAGGTAGTTGCATCTTGATTACATAAGAAGTGAAAGTTCCTTATTTGTGTTCTTTGTCTCCAATTCAGCACTGGGTTTCTTATAAACTACTCACAAATATACCACCACAGCTGCAACTCTACTATTAAAACTCCCCCTGTGTTCAATAGGGTATTGATCCCAGTCCATACCAATACTCGTTTAATATGCAGGCTGGGTGAAAAAGATAGTACTTTTATTATCTTTATGAGGGACCCAACTATGTGTCACATGCCTCACTCTGATATAAACACTTAACTGAAAAAAATATTTGTGATCATTTTGCAGTCATGGATTTATGGGAAAGGAAATTTTTTTCAGTCAGAGGATGAAATCTGTCCCTTCTCAAACAAGAACTAATTGAACCGAAAATATTAGCAATACCTCAAATTATGAGGTTATACTTAAGCATCTAACCTTATTAAATGTGGTATTCTTAGAGCTTGATTTTAATCATGATACATTTAGTTTGCTTATAAATCCTGACATTATCCTTTATTTCAGAAGGTCATTGTCTAAAATGCATAGGCTTCTGATATTTATGTGTTCCAAAGCAATGTCTGAATTAATTTTTTAGCATAATACATTGACTATAGAACACCTGAGGCAGCGTACCTTCATGAAATGTACAATATACAACTCTACCCAAGCTCTAATCCTTGGCGATTTTCTCAAAACTCTCACAAAATGGTCCCAATAGACATCTTTCTATTTTATCGTACTCCAATTATAGCTTTCCACAGACAGTTGAGGAAGACATATCTCATTTCTCAGAAGTCATATATTATCTAGCATGCATTGCTCTCTTTATAGCCTCACCAGAATATATATATTTTTCTAGGTCATAACAATTGGCTCCCTATATAAAAACCTCTATCTTTATATTTAACTGTCTGTCTTTATATTTAACTGCTCACTAAAGCAAATTCCTATGCTATATAGACATCATCCTTTCCTAAATTACTTTTATTCTCTCTTTATGACTCTTTACCAGCACCATCAATCATAGTATATTTCTATTCTAGATCCTCTATTTTTCTATATATTATTTCCCATAGTATGTCTTCATCACTGCTTATATCACACTGCTTTTTCCAAAACAAAAAAATAATATTCTTGCAATGGCTTCTTCTTTTATAAATATTTTTATTTCAATACTTCCATTCGATTCAAATATAGAAAATATTTTTCTCCTAAATAAATATACTATTGTTATTTTAAGACCAGTGCTTACATTGAATGGAATCTACCATATTTACGTGAAATGTTAGATATTCATTCATGGTTGAAACATAAATCTACGCATGGGTTTTTCTTGACAGAAATTTAGGTCATTCCTCATAACTTAATTAGAATTTTCACATTTTGACAGTCAATAAAAATATCACTTTTATGAATTTTGGTTCTCATCTGAAAGTCACATTAGTAAATAAATAAAAACAAAAGCATTTTTTGAGGAATATCCATATTGTTTTCAAGAAGGCTAGACTAATAGCATTTCCACCAGCAATGAATGAGAGTTGGCTTTTTCCCCACTTATATGGGAGCATTGGTTATTCTTGTGTGTGTGTGTCTGTGTCTGTGTGTGTCTGTGTGGGTGGGGGGTATCTCAGGCTGTGTCTGAGTCTATGTCTATGTGTGTGTATCTGTTCCTGACATTTTTGTGATGATAAGAAAACTTAAATCAGGAAAAATATTTTATTCTTTCAATGGCTCCTACTTTTTAAAAATATTTTTATTTCAACACATCACGTTGAATTAAATATAGAAAAGATTAACATTAACTGGAAATATGTACAGGACAGATAAAGAAGCAATTCAAACTGAAGACTCATGGATCAGCTTTTTGACCAGAAAAGATTAAGTGATGCAGCAACTTATACATGTTTTAGCAGTTTTTCAGAAAAAACATGGAAATTGACTTTGGATATTTATGACCATGAACAATTGATCATTTACAGTCTTCATACAATGACTATGCATTTTTTATTCTTTTTTTTAATTTTAATCTTAGTGGTTTACATGATATTCACAGTAATATTCCGTTTACAAATAAATATTGAATATGCATTTTATATAACAAAAATAGTGGGGAATTTCTTTTACCCAATCATAGCCCATAGTATACAATAGGCCAGCTTCTCCCAGACAGAGGTTGTCACAATCTCTACAAATCTCAGGCAATTTTATTTATTTACTCTCTCCTTCTTTCCCCCCTTTATACACTGTGGATTGTACTATCTTTAAAGGTTTGCCATGTGTGTCTTTATCACTCTTCAACACCCAGTTATTCTCCAGAGTGATCAATTCCGACTATAATTGTCACAGTAATTCCTTTGCTATCCTAATTGTACTGCTTCAGCATTTGTGGCAAGTTTCCTACATTCTATTCGTCTTCCTGGCCCTCTATTGTCTCTGGATATTATTACCATAAAATCTTTTACTTTTCTTATATCTCATTAATGAATAAGTTTATCCTATATCTTTCCTCCAACACATTTCACTCAGCAAATTGCCTACATATTCATTTGTGTATAGTAAATTTCATGACTTCATTTTTCCTAACAGCTGCATAGGATTCCATTGTATAGATATGCCAGTTTCTTTAAACACTCATCAGTCCTTGGGCTACTTGTTTACCCATTTTTTGGCTATTTTAAATAGTGTGATGAACATAAGAGTGCAGAGAGATTTTCTGTATTTTGTTCTTGTATTCCTATGGTATATCCCTAGGAGTGGTATTGTATCATTATGAATGCTCAATTTCCAGGGTTTTTTTTTTTTTTTTTGAGGAATATCCATATTGTTTTCAAAAATGGTTGGACTAGCAGCATTCCCAAAAGCACAGCAATGAATGAGAGTCCCTTTTTTTCCCTCTACACTGCCAGCATTGGTTAGTATGTGTGTGCTTGCCTGTCTGTGTGTGTGTGTGTGTGTGTGTGTGTGTGAGATCTGTTCCTGATTTAAGTTTTCTTATCATCACAAAACCATTAGACAATTATGGAGGAGAAGGCAAAGGGGTAAAGTTACAATAAATGAAGGCATGGTCATCTAATCATTGTATACATGAAATGCAGCTATCATGTTAAACATTGCAACTATATTGCAATGCCATAGTAGGCATTGACTATTTTATTAATCATCATTCAGTTTTCAATTACAAAACTATTTCTTTCAAGAAGAATGAAATAGTAGATTTAATAAAAATCTAAATCTGGGGTCTGGGAGATAGCATGGAGGTAAAGCGTTTGCCTTTCATGCTAAAGGTCATCGGTTCAAATCCCGGTGCCCCATATGATCCCCCGTGCCTGCCAGGAGCAATTTCTGAGCACGGAGCCAGGAGTAACCCCTGAGCACTGCTGGGTGTGAACCAAAAACCAAAAAAAAAATCTAAATCTAGTCTGCTTGCTAAATTTTTAGATGATAGGAAAAGATTGTAGGTTGATCTCCTATTCAGACATAATGTGCTGAAAGTAATTTAAGTTTAGGTTGGGAAATTTGGTAACTCTGTTAAAAATCAAAGAAACTACTGTAGCTACAAATCATATAAATGTTTCATCTCTAAAGTAAGAGGAACAAGAACAGTTTGATCATAAGCATGGGTTACAGAATCTTACAACATTTCCATTGTAAAATCTTAATTTAAACTTGCATTGTAACTCCCAAAGATTATAGAAACACTAAAGAGAAACAAATGATTTTATGAAACAGTACAAAAACAATGTTTACAATTACTACAAACTTCTAAAACATGTGGTTTTCCATTTGACTGAAATTTAATAACCTATGAGATATTATTTGTAATAAAAAAGAAATTAAATGCTTCGATCTTCAGCATATCCTGTGTGGCAAAGAAATAGATAGTATGAATCCACTATATTCTACACAAGTTAATTAAACTGTATTATATATTATTCTTGATCTATATTGCTCATATGTTACCAAATAAATAATGAATTTAGATTATGTAACATTATATAAAGAAAACAAAATTCTAAGTAAAAAATAGTGAGTGTTATTTATACCATCATCTACCATCTGTCTTTATCATTTAATAATGGTAGCACTCACTTATCATTTTTGGAATACATTCTATTTGAGAAGAGTTTGCAAATATAATTTTGGATGATCTGATTTTTATGTGGATAATGCCATGATTGATTGAACGATACGTAGTTTAAATACATTGTCTATCTTGAATTTGATGGGAAAATTATATTTGAGTATGATATTTTTTCACAAAAATATATTAGAGAAGAGATTTAGGGATCAAATAAAAAAGATCATCTTCTTTTTCTGTGAAGAGTGGACAAATGGAAATACATTTATCCTTTTTGATAATAGAGACTTGAAATACTTTGCCTTCTCCTATTTGAAAGACTTCAACAAATTACATGGGACACTCACAACAAAATTTAATTCTAAATTAAATTCTACATTACTTAGAGAGGTCAAGATGATTCTGTCTTTTCTATAATACAAAATAATATGCTCTTGACTTTTTCTTTTTCTGAGCTACTGATCCCCTACTTAGTATGAAGCATCTTCACAATAGGAAAACTATCATTGGCAATCAGTCCTTAAACAGATGGTCTCCGATCATTCCCGGTGAATGTCTCTCTAAAACTGTCTGTCAGTTGAGTGTAACTAGATTTGTAGACTGATACCTATAATATTGTACAATAAGTTTGATTTAAGCTTATAGTGTTTCTAACATTAAACTTAGCAAGAGAAAGAACCAAATAAGGAATGTCATCTACTAATATGCATTATTTCTAACTTCATGTGGAATGCTGAATTGGAAATTGTTTCTAATTGCATTAATGCTTGATTAACTTCACTGTCAGATCCTCTAAAGAGTAAAGCAGCAATCTTAACTGTGGAAAATTATTCTTTCTTTTAATTCAAAATATGCAACCAACTAAGCTAAAATAAAATAATTCAATAAACATCTTACAAAAATGCCAATTTAAGTGGTGGTTTCTGTCAATATTCTCTTAGTGTACTACACAATGTTCTTTTTTGTTTGTTTGTTTGTTTGTTTTTGGGTTACACACAGCAGTGCTCAGGGTTACTCCTGGTTCTATCCTCAGAAATCGCTCCTGGCAGGCTCGGGGATCCATATGGGATGCCGGGATTCAAACCACTGTCCTTCTGCATGCAAGGCAAATGCCCTACCTCCATGCTATCTCTCCAGCCCACACATGTTCTTTTTTGAAATCACTGGTGGACAAAGACATCAACCATATATGATCCAGCTACCAAAAAGTATATTTTAGTTACTAGAGAATAAAAAACTATATCTACTCCATTACAAGATTTTAGAGTAAGTATTAAAAAGGAGTAAGCTCATATATATCAGTGTTTAAAGATAATTATTAAAAATCACATCAAAGTGACTTTACAAGATTCGGAGATAACATTTAAATTTTGCTATTTTAAATAAATAAATTCAGAAAACATAATATTGATTCTCACTAACTTTTACTATTTATCATTTGCTTTTACTTTAGTGACAATGAGTACTATATCCACATCAAATAGAGTAAATGAAAAGAATATACAATTATCTCTAAATATTAAGTTATTCAATTTTATACTTTTGTTACCCCATTTACATTTTTATATATTTTATATTTCCATGTAGTACATATTCAAATAAGTCAGTTTTTTTCTCTTCTGCATCTATATTTTTTGTTTTGTTATTATAATCATTATTTCTAATAATCTACATATTCTGAAATAATGTGTCCGTAGGCTACCAAGACTTTTGCATATTAAGCTTTAATATAAGGCATTTACCTTCCAGGGCTAAGAGAAATAACTGGGACCAGAGTTATACTACCGATAGTAGTGCTATTGCCTTGCATGTATTGACCCGAGATCAGTCCCTGGTGCCCCATATTGTCCTCAGGATCTGTCATAAGTGGTCATTGAGTGCAATGCTGGGCACCTTTGGGTGTGACTAAAATATCCAGATAGAAAATAGTTAATTGTATTGTTAGTATAACAGAACACCATAAATTTATTTATTTATTTCAGATAGAGCATGGAGCTATTTATAAAAGTATTCATATAAAATGAATCTACATGGACATATCTATATACCTTCACTGAATTGTGTATGTATATACATATCCATGTACATATATTTGTAGAGAAAATTGCACATAATCTTAAGGATGCTTATTATTCAGCAAAATTATATTCTCATTTCTAAGTAAATGCTCATAATCAGCATAATTAGTCACTGTCTTTAAAATAACAATGATTCATCACTTGATATCTAATAACATAAATCTAAATACCTACCAAATAACTTCCTTGTTGCCCAAAACATTAGATCACAACCTATTACTTCTTTTATCTTCTCTTATTCTAGAACTAGTTCCTTTTATTTTTCCTTAAAGACAGACTATTGACATGTAAAATTCTTGGGTCAAGATCTTTAACTTTGTTCACAAAAGACATTTTCTTTCTAGAAAATATCATGTATAACAATGGGCATAGTAGTTCTAAGTACTGAAAAAACATTGGCTTTTTCACAACTTTTGAACTCACTACATTGTTAAAGTGAAATCTGTTTTACTTGATTTTACTTAAAATCTTTTAAATTAATTTTATGTAAAATCTCTATTTACTTGAGCAGAATTTCTGTTCCTCTATTACTCATATGATAAATATGTTTTAAATCTACTTTCAGAGGCCGGAGCAATAGTACAGCAGTAGGGCATTTCCCTTGCACACAGCTGACAACGATGGACGTGGGTTCTATTCCCGGAATCCCATATGGTCCCCCAAGCCCGTAGCGATTTCTGAGCATGTAGCAAGGAGGAATACTTGAGTGTTACTGGGTATGGTCCCAAAACAAAAACAAAAACAAAAACAAAAAATCTACTTTCATTCAAGTTTTATATTATAGAGATTCTTTTTCTGCAAATTGATAATATTCTACCCATCTATTTTCTTCATGAATGAAAGCAACGTAGTATAGACTTAAACCATTATCAAGTATATTATCAATAATAAGAGTGGATAAGTAAAATACATATACATGTATAACAAAATTAAATCTCAAATATTTACTTTTATAATTTTAAATTTTATATTGTTTTAATCAATATTTTGTTCCAATTATAGATAATACTAATGGAACATATAACTTACAAAATTATGTAAAAACATTTAAGCAAAAGCAATCATTATCAAGCTGAATTACTTTATAATGTAAATCAATATATTTTCTACTTTATTTTCTTTATGATTCTGCCAAATACTATTTTATGAGCACTAAAAGTTATTAATATATGTTGAAATCAAATATTATTTGTTAAAAAAATTGCCACAGTCAAAATACAAAATGCTTTCTGTGATCAAAGTGAAAATAAGCCAATATGATATTTCATTTTATTGTTTTAATAAAATAAGTGATATGATTTAACTTCATTTTCACTTATAGCATAATTTTTTGGGGTGGGTGAGGTTTGGATCACGGACAGCAGAGCTCAGGGTTACTCCTGGTTCTGGGCTCAGAATTCGCTCCTGGCAGGCTCAAAGGACCAAATGGGATACCAAGGATCAAAACCCAGGTCTGTTTTAGGTCATTCACATGCAAGGCAAATGCCTTACCACTGGCTATAACTCCAATCTTCTAATATGTAATTTTAACATAAAAATTGCAAAGTCTTTATAAGCAGTACAACAAAATTTAACAGCTATAATGTTGATTCTTTCCCTCTCAATTTTAACCTTATAAGTGCAAAACAAACAAAAAAAGAAAACAAAGGGAGGAAGGAAGGAAGGAAGGAAGGAAGGAAGGAAGGAAGGAAGGAAGGAAG
>PVKC010007807.1:0-28976 GCA_004027635.1 Crocidura indochinensis | reverse complement strand
TCTGAACGTATAATGCTTTTCAAAGTGTAATTGCTATTCAGATCATAATTTTTCATGTCCCCAAATAAAGATGTTAAATGTAATTTTTTACACATAACATTTTAATCACAAATAACATTATTACTCTTGAATTTAATACTGTGACTAATAATACTGCTCACATTCTTTTTAAATCTTTTGAATAT
This sequence comes from Crocidura indochinensis, assembly GCA_004027635.1. Taxonomy (NCBI): domain Eukaryota; kingdom Metazoa; phylum Chordata; class Mammalia; order Eulipotyphla; family Soricidae; genus Crocidura; species Crocidura indochinensis. The sequence goes on along the minus strand of PVKC010007807.1, from coordinate 28,791 downwards.
TTCTTCTTATACACTGAGTCCTTCCTGTAGGGCTGATCCTTTTATATTGCGTAAGGTTCCATTAAGTGAAAGAACTTTAGAGGGGGATTGTCGTCTGGAAAACTGTTTATAACTACTTTAAAATATCAGTACCCCCATTTCTAATAACAAGAGGAAGGTGTGTGTGTGTGTGTGTGTGTGTGTGTGTGTGTGTGTGTGTATGTTTTAAAATAGTTACGAGGGCCAGAGAGATAGCACAGTGGTAGGGCATTTGCCTTGCACGCAGCCGACCCAGGATGGAAGGTGGTTCAAATCCTGGCATCCCATATGGTCCCCCAAGCCTGCCAGGAGCGATGTCTGAGCTCAGATTCAGGTGTAACCCTTGCGCACCACTGGATATGCCCCCAAAACAAGCAAACAAACAAAAAAAGTTACTACACATGTTGAGCAGAAAATTGTAGCACTGAAAAGTCTACAACTTAATTTACTGCAAATAATTTTTTGTTTACATCACTGCAGGCTGAAAATCCTGGTTTATCTGTTATCTGACAAGGCCAGAAATATTGGACTTGGTCTGGGTTTGACCAGACACCACTAAAATGCATGCAACTCTAGGAGGACTCTGTCAGTCTGTATCTAAAAGTAACTGCTAAGGCATTACAGAGACAGTTATTATTCAAACTAAGCCACTGCACAGGACAACTGTTATTTTGCTGATCACATTAAAATAAGGAGGGAGTATTTGTTTCATAAGACATTCAGGTTGATATATTTTTCAGAATGCCTCTGGATTAAAAGTTAAAAGTTGCTTTACTTCATAAAAGGTATGGTTATATAATTTATTTTACCTTCTATTATTACTTTTGGTTTCTGGCTGTGTCCAGGGGTTATTCCTGGCTCTGTGCTTAGGACTGCTCATAATAGTGTTGTGGAGATAGAGGAGTTGGATGGGAACACACAGTGCTACCTAACTTAGACCTTCTGCAAGCAACATGCACAGTTACCCCCATGTTATTGTTCTGGTCCATGATTTATTTTAAACATAAATTTAACTATAGATGAAATGCATAATGTGATTTGTTGTTGTTGTTGACTTTTGTTTGGGGATTCACTGGTAAGCTCATGGCATACTCCTGAGCTCTGTGCTCAGGGACCATTTCAGAGATGATCGGGAATTTTAAGCAATGTTGGAGATCAAACCAAAGTGAGCATGAACAAGGCAGGTACATTAACTCTTGCACAGTGTTCAGTCCCTGGCGGTCATTTTAATTAACCTATGTTGACACTATGTAATATTGGACAAATCACTTTTCAATTTAACCCGTGTCCCTCAGTACATTTCTGAATAAGGCAAAAAAAAAAAAAAAGACTGATATGGAGATTAATTGCTTACATTCTCTCGGTGCTAATTTCTGAGTCACATTCAGAACAAAGCACAGCTCTCTTATGCTCTTCATATTCATAAGTGTATTTATCTTCTAACATCTACAACTGTGAGAAATCTAGCAACAAATATGCTTTTTAATATTACTTCCATCACAATCCTTTCACTTACCAGTATATGGTACGCAATACATGGGTTATGTCTGCTTAAGAAAGCACTTTAAAAATGGGAAAACTTGGAACTATTCATAGCATACAAACACCTCCAGCCTTAAAGGATTTCAGTCACACACACACACACACACACACACACACACACACACACACACACACACACTCACACACACACACACTTTGAAAATACTTTCCATTCATCTTATTTCATAGCTCACTTAACCTTATACTATTTTAATAAAAAGAATACAATCTCCTGGAAGTAGAGCACAGATTAACTTTCAGAATAAGGACATACTGTATTTTTCTTTCTATAAGATGCACCTGACCATAAGATGCACATACTTTTTAGATGTTCTCCTCCCCAGCACTCAGGCTTCAGCTCCAAGCAGCATTTGCTCCATAGGACAAACTTTTGGGGGGAAAATGTGTGTCTTATGGTTCGAAAAATATGGTATATAAAGATCACAGCCTGAGAGCCAGATCCCTCTGAAGAGAAAACACGGCCACATCAAACCGCCTGCTGTTTGAATCTCAGTTACTCCTGAGTCTAACCAAGTGTCTGCCTTGTCTGGTCTCTGGAATGTTCAGATCTGAAACAGGGCCACCACCACATAGGGTTCTGCTCTTGGAGGTATCCAAGCAACACTCATTACTAAAAGCTCAGGGAAATGTAGGTGCTACCATCCAACCAAATAGCTCCCTAGGACTTACCAGCTGCTGTGCTGGTCCCGTCCTGCCCAGGTGCTGGTTCTGCTGTTCGTGAACAGAGGATTGGCAGGTCGGGGATCTGGGAGGAAATGTAATTTACTGCATCTGGTAGCAGAGAACAGGGAATACAATTAGGCACACTGTTGGAGGCCCACTGCATTCTGTGCCGAGACAGCAGCTTACTGGCCTACATAGTGGACGGCTGAGGCAACCACAGCACCAGGGGATCAGGGTAAACAAAGAAGAGCATTTGCCCAGTGAAAGGGATTCAGCAGACAAGCTGAGGTAGGAAGGAATCCTGGCCAGGGAGCTCAACTACTCTTCATATGATGAGAGTCACACGCACACTGAAAGCTCTAGAGCCTAAGAGTACAATGAATTCAGAGTGGGAAACAAATGGGACAGGATGAACCATTATCTAATCTATGGGCCAAATATGGGATGTCAAAATAGAGATGTGCACCAAATAGTGGGGAAAAGTGGGTGTGTAGCACATTCTCTGAGCCGGAAATACTTCTTTCTGTACTACATTCATCCAAAAGACCAATTTTACAGGCATTTCAAAATCAAACAGGAACCAGAGGAATGCTACACTGGGTAAGGTGTTTGCCTTGCACAAGGCAGAGCCAGATTCAATCTCGGACATCTCATATGATCCTGTGAATTTACCAGAAGTGATTCCTGAGTGCAGAGCTAGGAAGTTCTGAGTACCACCAGATGTATCCCCAAACAATGAAAACTAATAATATTTTAAAAAAGAGACAACTTCCAAACTTGATAGGACAATTCCAATATTTTTGTGTTTTAGTCAGAAAACTGATATTCCAAGCAGCAATTAACTTAGGGCTAGGTGCTAGAAATATAACTGGCACATGGCAAGAACAGAATAAGAACAAATATTCCACAATAAAGCTGACAAGGCCCTCATGGAGGTGATACCCTAGATGACAAGAGCATCACCTTCAAGGGAAAAAAAACCGTATGGGGAGACAAGGAGGATCCATTTATCTTCCAGAGATGAGTAGGAAAGAAAATTCTAGAAAATTGGGCTGTGCAAGTGCCATGATTAGCTTTCTTTGACACATACAACCATGTCATAATATTTGGGAATGTCAATCAGCCATCAGTGATCAGAGCTAATGCTTACTGCTTTCTTCACTGAGTAACCCACAACAATGACCTCAAACTCAGCATGTCCAAAATGGAACTATGAACTTCACTCACTACAGCTTTACCTCCACTCTTTTTTATGACTCCTTGGCAGAAAACTTCCCCAAGTACAGTGCCCACTCCCAAGATGCAGAGAGTCTCCTTGCCTTTTCCTTTTTAAGTCTCCTACTCTTATCTCATCATCCATACCCCAGTTGACAATGTCTTAGCTCTGGAAGGTCCTCTTTTAAAATAAAATCATACTGTGAACAGATAATAGATTCAGATTGGTTTAGCTTTATACTATCAAGATAATTTGTGGACTTGTGTGAATCTACAGAGCAATTCAGAATGTACTAATAATGAACCATTATATCCTTAGAGCAAGGAATACCATCTGCAGGGGTTGGAGAGCAGAGTTTCTCTCAGCGAATGGATTTTGCATATTATTCATTAAAGGATAAAGAAGATGAAATCAGGAGAAGGCAGGCAGATTTAAGGTTGGAGTAAAGCTCAGTTACCATCTCTTTCTGGGGCCACTGACTGTTTAGGTGAAGTCAAAGACTCTTTATCCAAAAGGAAATTGGGCCTTTGAGAGGATGGCAGCTGGGAGATGGCTTAGAAATGATCTTCAAGTGATGATGGACTGGATTTGAACATAGGCTCTGAAAGTGACCATATTTCTGAGTGATATGTCTATTCTCTACTTAGAATTGCCTGCAATTATTCTTTAAGTAGCATATTTTATTCTCACTGTTGGGAGTAATGGAATGAGATTTGACTTTAAACCTGCATAAGGCTGGACAAGAAAGAAGAAATGTTTGGAGTAAGAAGGCTCTAAAGGAGTAAGAGTAGGCTGCTAATAGTGGCCCCACAAGAAGAATGGAGCAACAAGGAAAACCTAGAGGGACAGTGTCAGAGAACAAAAGGCAATCATTCAGAAATCTACAGAACTTCTGACTTTTATTGAAAAATTTTAAAACTCTGTAGAATAGGATTTTGGTGATTTGATTTTTTTTTTAATATCCAAATGGAAACTCAACCCCTTAAGATCAGGTGAGACCTTGGAAATTGATCTGGCAAATTATATGCTAGTTATAGTATTTCTAGCTCATTTCTGTATACTGTATACTGCATACTGAAAGTTTCAACAGATAAGAAACAAAAATCAGGGGCCAGACAGTGGCGCTGGAGGTAAGGTGCCTGCCTTGCCTGTGCTAACCTAGGACGGACTGCGGTTTGATCCCCCCGTTCCCCATATGGTCCCCTGTGCCTGCCAGGAGCAACTTCTGAGCGAATAGCCAGGAGTAACCCCTGAGCGTCACCGGGTGTGGCCCAAAAACCAAAAAAAAAAAAAAAAAAAAGAAGAAGGAAAACAAAAAAGAAACAAAAATCACTTGCAGACTGGAGATTCTAAAAGAGCATGTGAAAAAGTATTTGATGTCCAGTGCTGGCCTCAGGCTCCCTCAAGATGCAGCTACTGTCTGGTGTGAGCAAGAAATAGAGTTGTCTTATTTGTTCACTAGCTACAAGCTTGAAGACTACAATTCTTGGAGATTCAGGGGCTTACATAGCTTCTGCTAAAAGATTAGGAGTGTGTTATGAAAAGGACAGGACTTTAATGACTTCAATGTCATTAACTACTAAACCCAAAGGCTATGCTGCCAGTAGGTATGTGATAGACACACACAAGAGATTTTCAATCTTCCACTGAAAGAATCTGCCCACATGACCTCTGTCAGTAAAGTTCCCTCTTCTGCCAGTTAGGTGAATAAGCAGCATTCTATCCACTCCTGAAGAAGCAGAGCATGGAACAGACACTTAGGATGAGTACTGCATACTTTAGTACCAGCATTGTTGAACTATTTATATTGGCTATGGGGAATACTGATGGCCAAAACTAGAATAACAAAATTGATGTAATTTCTTTGGGAATTTGGAAATTCTAGGTAACTGAAGACACTGAGATTTCCCAACAATTGGTATGAACAGTTGGTACTGATGTGGGTAAAATTTCCAACCATCACACTCTAGGATGGGGTAGGAACCTGAGAAGAGGAGTTTCTGACTTTGAGGACATAAGTCCAGGAAATTTTTCAAGGGGTAAAGAGTTAGCACTAGAGACATATTATCAGCATTTTATAGCTTTACATAAGACACTGCTCTTGGAAAAGAAATTTAATTGATGATGATTCTACTGTAAAATAAGTACAGAGGGAGCGAAGGCAAGCAGACTGGCAAAACATTCTAAGATTGAATGAACTTTTATTGACTTCCAGGACTACGACGTAAACAAAGGTCATGGTACTAGAGGTTTTCTCTGACATATACAGAATAACTGAAATGGTTGTGTTTATACATACACACACCAACTGGCATCTTGTCCTCAGAGAGCCCATGTTATGATTTATCTGCAGTATCTTATATACTTATGAATGTCATCCGTTAGCCTGGTAATTTGTGCATTTCAGAAGTTGGATATTTTCCTTCTCTCTTTTTTGGTTTTGGGGCCATCTGTTGGTGCTAAGGACTTACTCATGACTCTGTGTTCAGAGATCATTTATAAAAGTGCTTATGGAACTATAGTATTACCAGGGATCAAACCCTTATCAACAATGTACAGTACAAGAGCTTTGACCACTGTTACTACTCTCTTGTATGAAGGTATTATTTTTGTCTCTATCATTTATATTGTTTTTATTAGCTCTTAGTCACAACAGGTGGTTGATTCTAAAACGGTGTTGGCAACATTGATATCAAAGAGGTCTTTAAAATCAGCAAATGAGAAAACCAGATAGCCTTAGATTCTCCACCGGATATGCTTCCATTTTCAATCCCAGATTACAGTGTGAATTACACACTGACCATGTTCTTAGGATGATGTGTTTTTTATTTCATATTTCATTCTTTGCTAGTAGATATAGTATTATGGAAGTACCCATCCTCACCCCTCCACCACCGCTCCTGACTTAGTTATAGCCAGAATGACAGAGAACTATAATCCAGACTTAAATAAACAATGGGGCCATGTTTTAGGATTTGGCATCTTCTTATACCTGAGCTTCAATTCTTTTTTTTTTTTTTGGTTTTTGGGTCACACCCGGCAGTGCTCATGGGTTACTCCTGGCTCCATGCTCAGAAATTGCTCCTGGCAGGCACGGGGGACCATATGGGACACCGGGATTCGAACCGATGACCTTTTGCATGAAAGGCAAACGCCTTACCTCCATGCTATCTCCCGGGCCCCTGAGCTTCAATTCTTACAAGAGTTGGCATCTTCTTATACCTGAGCTAAAAAATGGAGGACTGAGTCACTATGTAGGCTCTCATTTTAGTTTCTTTCTGCTTTGTTGGTTTATTTGGGGGTGGGGTGGGTGTGCCACAACAACTGTGCTTGAGGAAGGGGAGACTACTTCCAGTTCTGTGCTCTAGAATCACTCCAGGCAATGCTTTGGGACAGTACAGTGCTGAAGATCAAACTGGGTCAGTCACATGCAAGGGAAGTACCTTAATCCTTGTACTCTCTCTTTCTCTCTCACCCCATCATCTGTGAACAGCTTAGGTGAATGGATAAAACTAGTAGAAAATGAACATAGAGAGAGTAAAGGTAAACATTAAAGAGACAGTAGCAACGAGTTTTTAGCCTAGCTACTTTTTTCTTTTTTTTGGGGGGGGGGGGCACATCCAGTGACGCTCAGTGGTTATTCCTGACTCAGCACTCAGAAATTGCTCCTGGCTTGGGGGACCATATGGGACTCTGGGGGATTAAACCTTGGTCCTTTCTAGGACCCTAGGTTAGCTGTGTTCAAGACAAACTCCCTACTGCTTGTACCACTGCTTGGGCCCCAAACCTAGCTTTTTTTTTTTTTTTTTTTTTTTTGGTGTGTTAACAAATCATAGACTGGGTGGGTTTCCACATTCCATTCAGCCTTTCCAAGTTTCTGGCACACAGGCTCTATCCCTTTTCTATTTATTTAGATATGACTAGGAAAGTGTTGATTTAAGAGAAGAGAGAAAAGAAGAGAAAGCCTAAAATGGCAACACACATCTGCCACTATGAAGGGTAGTTTTTTGGGATGAGTCATAGTCCCATCCCAGCCTGACATTTATGACGTTATTGCTGATTACCTGCAGTGCTTCAATTTTTACAAGGGCCAAAGAATGTCACTATCCTCCCCATATACCACTCTCAACTCTAACAGACAAAGAATTGTCTGCAGTTCATGTCCACCTCTACAGCATCTATGCTTTTAGATGCAAGAGCCCTATTTGGTTTTACCTTAGAGAGGGCTCTAGAACTATGCTAAGTCCTCCTTCTTAAGTCTCTGCTGGGTTGGCCCTTAGTTGTCAAAGCTCAAATGTACCATAAGTTTTAATTCAGTGTCATTCAAAAGTACTGATACTAGGTACTAGGGAGCCAAAATCCAAATCTCCTACTGTTATTAGCAGGAAACACACATATACATAGTCTACACACATCTATATGCACAGACATCTGTAACATATACCCTTCTATACACACATATCCACAGAATCACACACACACACACACACACACACACACAAACACCAATGTCAGGATTATTCTTAGTTGCAAGTATCTTGGCTAATCTGGAAAAACACATTATATTTCTCTCTATTTTGATACTTTTCTTGTATTTTCCCAAATGACATTTGGCATACACTGATACCAACTCTTGTTTTGTGTCCTACTATCGCCCCTGTTTACAAAGTGACCTCATGTTAAGAACTAGATGAGCACAAGGTTAATGATCCTTAACTTATCTGACAAGTTCCAGCATTTTAAAGCTGTTTTAGCTGAGGCCCTGTTTGGGGCAGTGAAAATAATGTGGCTTTAATGAGTATATTGTCCCAGTTTGGGGAGCACAGGGCAGGAAGAGAAGTACACAATCCCAAATTCAATCCTATAGTCCCAGGAAAAAAGAGCAGAGAGAAAAGTCAGAGCTATCAGGGGAGAGGAAGTGGCTCTACTTTTGCCAGAATCTGGTTCTGTTTCCCTGAAAGTCTGAAGAATTACATGTTTTCTGTGTTGAAGAAGCACTACAGGTCTTTGAAAAAGTTTCTCAGATACCAGGTGATGGCTTCCTCCTGCCTGATAAACAAACCACCAGCTAAAATGGGCTCCGCTGTGGCAGGGAGCGGTCCTCACAGAACATTCCTTACTGAGCATCTTTCCAGGAAGGATCAGGCAGATAATCATTGGGACAACATGGGAAGAGGCCTTAGAATAAGATTAGAGACAGATGAAGAGCTTAGTCAGAGTCCCTGATGAAGAGGTAGTGAAGACCTGGGATGTGAACTTCCTTGGTGTCCTGTAAACCTGGCAACATCTTCCTGATGCCCTCACAAGCCAACACATCACAATTCACAGTAAACCCAGATCAGTGAAACCCACTAGTCTGACCAAGATTTTAAAAAATCATTCATTTTTCAGATGGACAAAGTGCACTTACACTTACCTCCATCCGTATTGGAGAAGCTCTGTGGAAACAAAAGTAGGGAAGAATGTTACTATATATGCAGGGAGAAAAATGTTTCACACTGCACAGCATCATTACTTGACACTCCTTCCCACAAGTCCCATAATTTGACTCTTGTTGACAAGCCTAACAGTCTACCATTCTTTCCTTACACCGAATTTCTCATAGTACAAGAGATGAATTCCTGTTAGCCAGCCAATACTCCACAATGATGTTGGAGAATAGATTGACAAAAATTCCATCTAAAGTTAACTTGACTGAATGATTTTCCTATTGGTGATAGTTTCTTGAGGAAATGGGGTGATAAAATGGAGGTTTGGTCCTGTAACTCAGAACCAGAAGGCAGTGCAAATTCTCTTCCCTTAGTTTGTACTTACTATGTGTACTTGCTTTGATTTTGACTTTGGCCTTTTAATAAAGAAAACACTGAACAAGCAATATCAAGTTAATGCTACCAGGAGCATATTTAATGTGCTTAGGCAGAATAGGTGTGAGAATTAAGTCAGGAAGAGGCCAAGCATGAGGCACTTGGAGAGTGGGAATGGTGAGCCAATGGAGATACCTTAATGACCTACTTCTCTATGCACTGAGCAGAATACAAGACCCCAAACCTGAAGATGGACCTCACTCAGAGAGGCTTTACACCTTTCATAAGATGAATCTCAGAAGACTCATCAATGCCATTTGGACTTCCCTCCCATTGGCACTGTTTTACTAGGACTTCCTTCCCCAGGGATATGGCTCAGGGAAATGACATTTGTTTTCTTCACCTTCTGAAAGTCCTTGAAAGATTTTTCTGTCTCCTTTAGTTTCTCTAAGATGATTTGTTCTTTGGCAGAAATCTGGGACTCTTCACTTTCTAGCGCTTGTATTTCCTGCTCCAGCCTGAAAAACATACAAACAGAGGACAGGTCACATTATTGTCCTTTTGGGTAAGAGAGCAACCTCTTCCTGTTGGGTGACTTCCTGGCAGTCTCTGTTTTACATTATGCTGAGGTACCAGGCCAAGGTTTCTTACATGACAGAAAGACCTGTGTTTTCAGCTTTGCCACTGAACCAAACAAAAACAACTTAGAACAATCTGCACTAGCTCTCTGTGGATATATGGCAATATGCTTCAGGGTCTCCCCTTTAGGTCTACTGTGTCTGTGTGTTAGGTAGTGGGACTTTGGGCCACACCTAGCATTGCTCAGGGACTACTCATGATTTTGTGCTCAGGAAGTGCTCTTGGCAGTGCTTGGGGAAAAGCACATTGTGTTCAGGATTAAACTGGGGGTGTCAGCATGCTAGGCAAACATCTTAAGCCCTATTCTGTCTTCCATTCTGTACATTTTTGGCGGGGATGGCACACCCAGAGATGCTCAGGAGTTACTTTTGGCTCTATGCTTAGAAATCACTCCTGGCAGGCTCAGGGGACCACATAGGATGCTGGAGATTGAACTCAGGTTAGCAGTATGCAAGGCAAACTCTCTACTCACTATTCTATTGCTCCAGCCCCAATCTACACATCCTTAATTGGAAGAAAAAATGTTTTTACATAAAATTAGACACAATCTGATGAAAAAAAGCTTTAATTTGTAGCTAACTCAGAATAATTGCTTTTTTGTTTTTTTGGTTTTTGTTTTTTTGGGGGGTAGCGCGTCACACCCGGCAGTGCTCAGGGGATCCTCTTGACTATGCTCAGAAATCGCTCCTGAAAGGCTTGGGGAACCATATGGGATGCCAGGATTCAAACCATAGTCCTTCTGCATGCAAGGCAAATGCCCTACCTCCATGCTATCTCTCTGCCCCCCCCCAATAACTGCTTTTTTGGGGGGTTGACCCAAGTTAAGTGATGGTTAGTCTTGCTCAAGGAAATATATTGTCAAGAAATGGTCTTTGGACACCTGCTGTCATCTCTCTCAGTGCATTGGCCTCTAAAAAGGGCCAATCAGTGAAGATGACACAATTGCCCCTACTCATCTGGGACTTTCTTCAGTTGTCACGGGCACCTTATATTTTTTCTGAAAAGAAATTTATAGCTCTGCTAGGAGATTCTAATATTCCAGGTCATGATTTGGAGGAAGTCTCCGCAGCTGCATTCTTTTATTGAAATGATAGAAATAATTCTTAACTTCCACTGACCACTAAAGTTGTGCCTAAAACTGAGCTAGTAATTTATTTTATTATTTTTTATTTTTAGCATTTTTGGGGGGGTCACACCCGGCAGTGCTCAGAGTTACTCCTGGCTCCATGCTCAGAAATTGCTCCTGGCAGGCACGGGGGACCATATGGGGCACCGGGATTCGAACCGATGAACTTTTTTGCATGAAAGGCAAACGCCTTACCTCCATGCTATCTCCCGGGCCCCGAGCTAGTAATTTATATGGATTATTTTATCTCATCTTGCCAATGAACCCTGATTAGAGAACTCCAGCTTTACAGATGAGATCATTAAAGCTTGCCAAAATTAAGAAAAATGGTTTCAGTGGCAAAGCCATGAAAAAAAGATTCGAGGTAGGAAATCTAATGTTAATCTCTGTCTTAGTCATTGTGTAAACTCTAACCACAAAGATTCTGCAGCAGTTCACATATTTCCTGATTTGTTAAACACTGAAGATGGTACTGGTGGTACTCTAGAATGGTGTAATTTCTTAGTAATGTCTTGGGGGTTATGAAAGATGAATATTCCTGTCTAAGGAATCCAGACTGCTGAGCTCCTTGAATTATTTGCTCTGAAACGATTCACTCAATTTTTTTTTTTGGTATCCTTTCTATTTATCCTGCTAGAAGCTGTACTCCAGGGACTGTCTCTGTCTACATTAGTCCTCTCCTTCTCCCTCTCCACCTCTTCTAATATCTTTTTATGCAAATACCAAGTCAATTAGACAAAAGGCTTACCAAGGCTAACCAAGTCTGTTAGAGAATAGAGTTCAATATGAGATATTTTATAAGGAAATCAAGTTGTAAGCATGAACTTATTTAGAAATATACTATGCCTTTCAAGAGGTTAATTCTGTTTAATTATTTTGGTTGTTTTGAGAAGGCATACTCAGTGGTATTCAAGGCTTAAGCTCAGGAATTATTCCAGGCAGTGCTCCTGGGGGACAATATGGGATGCCTGGGATGGAACCTGACTAAGCCACATACAAAGTAAATGCTCTACCCACTGTACCACTCTGGCCTCTTTCATTATTATTTTTAATACAATACTTCATTGCTGCTATTTAGTCACATTGTAATCTTGAGTGTCAGAAAAAAAATCTCTTTATGAGATTTTGCTACAATTATTCTGTGATACAAAGATAAATCCCAAATGTAACTGTACTCTATCCAAATGAACAGCTTCAAATATAGTCATCATTTCATTCAGTGAAACTGGAAGCTCTACCGTAACTTCCAAGGTTCTATTATGTCTAGCTACTCAGCACTTACATGTTTACATTCTGATTTAGTTGGGGGCCGGGCGGTGGCGCTGGAGGTTAGGTGCCTGCCTTTCCTGCGCTAGCCTAGGACGGACCACAGTTCGATCCCCCGGTTCCCATATGGTCCCCCAGGCCAGGAGCGACTTCTGAGCGCATAGCCAGGAGTAACCCCTGAGCACTGCTGGGTGTGGCCCCAAGAAAACAAAAAACAAAACAAAACAAAACAAAACTGATTTAGTCAAACAAAACTTCTCTTTTTTGACCATGGTTTCCCCTCCAAAATTTCATCTTAAAATCCTTAGCATTCTTTTATTTTTCTGTTTGGGGGACATACACAACTCCACTCAGGTCTTAACACCCGGACTCTGGGTCAGGGAATCACACCTGGCAGGCTCTGGAACCATATGTGGTGCCAAGGATTGAACCTAGATTCACCATATACAATGCAAATGGCTTTCCAGCTGTACTATTGCTCCAACTCTACACATTCTTAAAGTCTTGGCTCAGCAACTACCCAACTTTGATAGATTCACCATCAAGAAATAACGCTGCCTTTCTTTAAATGTTTACTGTCATTTTTAGCAGATATTTTGTTTATGTTATAGCATTGGTTATCAGGATGATTTTTGCTTTCTTATCTTCAGGGATATTCAGCAAAATCTAATATTCTATTTTTAGATATATTTTGGTTCACTATAATTCAATAAGATTACAGTTGGTGGGCACTGTCAGCTACTGGAGATAAACCAGGGATATTGTGACATATTTGACTATGTACTGGATAGACCCCACAACAAATAATTACCAGGAGCCAAAGAGCAATAGCTCTGAGATGTACTAAGTAACTCTAAACATTGTGTTATTTTATACACACACGCAAACACACACACATTTTCCCCTACTAGATTCATCATGAGAAAGGTAAAAATACTTGACAATATATGTTGAATAAATTACGTTTAAAAAGAAGATGTAATTTAGCTAAGGTGAGACCATCCAGATTTATGAGATCAGGTGAATTCTTTAGCAAGATTTGTTTGGAGAGGTTGTGTGTGGGCTGAGATGCAAATAGAACATAGAGAAGGGATCAAGCAACAGAGATATGTAAACAAAGTTATACAACTCTGTAGCTGTCACAAATGTTCAGCAAGTCTTCTATGCTCCTCTGTGTAAATTGTTATGGGAACAATTAAGGAAAGGAATATGAACAGAGAAAAAGGAGAACATGCCTGGTACAGTTAAAACTATAAACTGAATGAGTGCAAGGGTTAAAGAAATTCTGGTCTAGAGTTTCTGAGCATTTTGGATTATACTAGAAAGAAGGGCTCTGAGTAAATTTCAACTCAAATGTCAAAGGGCAAAGCACCTCAGCAGATATTTACCATGTGGGTAGATTCTACTCTTCTCAAACACAGTTCCCTATATTTCCTTTCCTTTCATTACAAGAGCATATAATTCCTTGATCAATGATGTAGGTCTTAGGTGAATTGCTTCGGCTTCTTTTTATATACCCTTGACTTTAAGCTCAAACAGATATTACATGAGCAGAGGCTTGTGATATGTTTGCTCACATGGAATTGTCCTCTTGTGCCTCTGTAGCAATATCAAGGTGTTGCTTTGAACTTTTGCTCTTCATTTAGTTTATACTCTAGAAAGAACACAAAGAACTAGAATGCAAATCAGAGTCAGAAATTATGCTCAGTGTGATCTACATTTTTAATTAGAGCTGATATTGAGAGTGCAGTCTAGATCAGCACACACTGAGCCTGCTCACTGAAGCTGAGCAAGAGGAAAGGACTTTTCGTTTATTTATTATTTATTTTTGTTTTGATCCACATCTGGTTATGTTCAGTGCTTACACTTATTCTGCACTCAGTGATCACTCTTGACAGGTTCAGGGGATCTCATGGGGTGTTGGGGATCAAAACCTTATTAGCTGCATGGCTAGTAAATATCTCACCTGCTGTACTAGCTCTAGAGCCCAAATAACTTGATTTAAACCAGAGTGTTTGAGAATAGTTCCTCATACTTCCTATTATGGCTGGAGCTAATTGATAAGTTTCAAATATTTATATGAATATATCATGTGTATTACAATAGTATATATAATGAATATCTCATATATAAATAAATATGTAAACTTATAATTTTTCTATTGTAGGTGAAGTTAAAATATTTGAAAGACTGGAAGTAGTTCTTTCCATGCAAGTCTTCAGATAAATCTGAAAGGAAATAAAGAACTTATTTCTAAAAATAAAAACCAAGAAAAATAGAAGAATATTATCAATTATCATTGATAGTTGTCCTGGGTAATGGAATATGAAGTTTATTTTCTTTTGTTCCTTGCTATTTTCAGAATCTTCTCTTTTTCTTTTCTTTTCTTTTTTAGTTTTAGACCACACCCACTGTGCTCAGGGTTTACTCCTAACTCTGTACTCAGAAATTACTCCTGGCAGGCTTGGGTGGGGTATCATTTAGGATTGGACCCAGGTTAGTTGCATGCAAGCAGCATGCACAAATGCCATAGTCTCATTGCCATCGCTCCAGTTCCATTTTTACAGTTTTGAACATGTATTCCTTATCTAATCAAAATCATAGTAACAATCTAGAAAGAAAGTTCAATTGGCTGGGTTCAGTCTCTGTACCACATGGTATCCCAAGCATCACTAGAAGCAACCTTTAAGCATCAAGTTTGGTGTAATTCACAGTAACTGCTAAGTTTGAACCTAAAAAATGATAAGAATAATTTGTTTCTTAAATACCCCCACCCTTGGGGCCCGGGAGATAGCATGGAGGTAAGGCGTTTGCCTTTCATGCAAAAAGGTCATCGGTTCGAATCCCGGTGCCCTATATGATCCCCCGTGCCTGCCAGGAGCAATTTCTGAGCATGGAGCCAGGAGTAACCCCCGAGCACTGCCGGGTGTGACCCAAAAACCACACACACACACAAAAAAATACCCCCACCCTTGACTTTGGCCTAGTGCCGAGCAGGCAGCATTTCACAGGCTATATCTTAAGACAGCACTGGGCCTTTGCCTTGCACACAGAGCAAGTAAAGGGCTTTCATGGGTATACACTAATGTCTATTTGTGCTTGGTTTAACTAACATTTACTGAGCTGAGAGCGACAGAGATTCTAAAATAAATACTATCCTATTAAAATAGTTGACTTAAATTAGAGAGAGAAGGACAAATGCCATTTGTATTTGTGGCAGAGAAACAAAGAAAAAATAAAAAAAAAGTATAGGCTGTATTGAATGATGATCAAAACCCTTGGCCTTTAACTATTAAGCTGGTGACCAAGCAGTGGTGGGAGAGGAGTTTGCAGGGTGAGGAAGAAACAGACTAGAAATGGGAGTGGAAAGTGGTGGGGGATCCTGGGTATTTTGGTAGTGATGAAAGAGTAGTTAGTTGATGGTGGATATTAAAAGCATAAACACTGATAGTATTATAACACTATTTTTTGAAGTCAAAGTATTATTTATTATAGGAATATACACTGCAAAGTTATGAAGGCTGAGAAGTTCCAAAATATGATGTCTGCCATTAATAAACTCAAGACCGGGAAAGTTAGTGTCACAGACAAGTTGGTTTTGACACAAAGAAATCTTCTGGGATCCCTTGAAAGATGTGTACCGGGATTGGCTGATGGGTAACAGAAGGCCAAGAATCAAGTTGGTATTAAGCTCTGTTCTGTTTATTCAAGGCACAGGTGGAATACTTATACACAATTTCTTGACAGATCATAAATCTAATTTACCAAAAAAGGCAGAGGGGCAAGTTATACAAAGCATATTTATTTTTTTCTTTCTTTTTTTTCTTTTGGTTTTTGGTTCACACCCAGCAGTGCTCAGGGGATACTCCTGGCTTTATGCTTAGAAATCACTCCTGGCAGGCTCGGGGACCATATGGGATGCTGGGATTCGAATCACTGTCCTTCTGCATGCAAGGCAAATGCCTTACTTCCATGCTATCTCTCCAGCCCCACAAAGCAGATTTCTGATGCAGGATAGTTTTACTTTTGAGGCTGCATCTTGCTATCAGTCTCTCAGTAACGTGGTCAGTTAAGAATTGTTTTGGTTTTATGCATACAGAACTAGAGCCTGAAATGTTAACTCTTACTATGGCTGCATGTAGGTTAAGAGCAAAGTTAGATTTGAGGGTGACTAATTTTTCTGTAAGACTAAATAAAAATATTAGAATCTACACAAATGTTTCTCATAAGGTGTGTTTATACATCTGAGTAATTTTAAGAGAGGCTCTAAGAAAAGTGAGTAATAATTATTAAAGAATATTTGAATCCATGTAAATGTTAAATCTGAGTAATCTTAGAATGTCAGCTGAAATTATGCTTCAATTAACATTTATGCTACATCTCTTTGTTTCCTGAATGTCTCATGGACAGGCAACCAAGGTTTTTACAGGGCCCCAGTGCCTGTGAGTACAAAAACAAAGGGATGTAGCAGTTAGTATCATCATTCAGTCCAATTTCAGAAGTCCACAAACCAGGAGCATCAATATAATGAAGAAAAAAATTGATGCCTTAGTTCAAACAGAAAAAATATTATACTACCTTTGTTTTTTGTTCTATGCAAGTCCTCCTCAATATATTGGGTGGGGCCTATCCATACTGATGGAGAAAATCTCAAATATAGTGTCAATCAATACAAATGCTAATGTATACCAGGAATACATTAACACAGAAATCTTAAGCATTATAATACTAATATCTAAACTACAGTAAAAATAAATATATTTGGGGCTTAAGAGATAGTCTAGCAGTTACAGTACAGCTTTTGCTTTGGATGCAGCTGATTCGCACTTGATCTCTGGCATCCCATATGGTCCTCCCAACCACTGAAAGTGATTCCTGAGTACAGAGCCAGGAGTAACCCCTGACTACCACTAGGTGTAATCCGAGGAAAACAAACAAAAAATATTTATAAAACAATGGCTGACTGGCCCCATGCAATAAAACAAGGAATAGGGTGCTTGCCTTGATTGTGGCCTACAAGTTTGATTGCTAACACAACATATAATTCTGAGTCACTTCGAGAATAATCCCTAAGAACAAAGGCAAGAGAGTGAGTGTATATCTGAGCTTGGTTCAGCACCCCATACAATCCCCCATACTACCAAGGGCCACTCATGAGCACAGAGCTGGGAACAGGCCCTGAGCACCATTTGGTATAATACAGCCCTATTCCACTGTCTCTCTCTTTTGAGGGGGGCCACATCTGATGGTGTTCAGGGGTTACTACTGGCTCCGTACTCAGAAATCACTCCTGGCAGGCTCAGGGGACCATATGGGACCCTGGGTCTGTCCCAGGTTGGCAGTGTGCAAGCACCCGACCGCTGTGCTATTACTTCAGCCCCAAAGACTCCCCTTTTAAAAACTCAATTCTGGTAAAGCAGCCCCAGTGGTTAAGCCCCAGTGGTTAAGGATCCTCTGTGACCTGATGGTTACTGGCTAGCCACACTGTCCCCACCATTGGCCTCAGTTCTCTGGGTTTCAGGACTCCCTGCTATATAGTTCAGGTACTACAGATTTGGGTCAAGATACTGTGTAACTGAGAAGGAATGGAGAGAGAAAGAGAAAAGAAGCAATAAAACTATACTTCTGAGATAACACCAAGCATGTTTCATGCCAAAAGAAATGAACATGGAGTTTATGTGGGTCTTCAAAAGTCAGACCCAAATAGCAGATTTCTCTCTACAAATACAAAAATAAAAAAGTTCCTGGGGCACATGATGGTCCAGGTCATTACATTCCTGTTGAAAACTGATATCCTGGTTGAAAATCACCCCAAGAAACAGTGTCACAGGGTTAATACAAGTCATTTAAGCAGGGCTAGAAATGCTCACTGTTGTGCGGTTTCATGACTGAAATCTAATGCATCTTCTCTGGAGGAACCAAATAGATATGATGGCGCTAAAAATAAAGACTGGGCAGGAAGTGTAATTTATACACAAGGTTAATCGAGGATCTTTCATCTGAGACAGGTGCACATAACAGTCCTTGGCTTGCTTAGTTTCTTCTTAGCAAAAAAACTAGACAGTAATAGGTTATAAAAGAAAATGACAAAATACAGCTGTGTGGGTTTAATTTACTGGGGATGAGGCCAAATGGTTTTTATAAAAGCTACCTAACCCCAAAAGACTCTCCCCAGAGGAAAATACAAAGGACCATGAATCTAAGAAGTGCACTGGTCATTTTCTCATTTTAAAATTCATTTACAGGGCTAGAAAGAGAGCTAACTGCCAGAGCACAGGCCTTGTATTGTGAGACCCTGAGTTGGATCTCCTGCATCAGAGTTTGTGACCGTAGTATTCTCCAGCACCTCATCTCATAGACTTAGACATTGGGTCTGAGCACTGGACCTCTAGGCTCACACCACTGGGCTGACATTCACTAAACATATGGAAATGGCTTCTCAGAGATTCCCCACTTTTCTTTCAAACTCTCTGCTAATCCTCATATTTCCCCATGAGAGTTTTCATTTAAGCAAGGAGGATGGTCAAGCCACATGAAGTACAACATAAGCCAGTGAGTGATAATAAAAGATGGATGATATGCTGAGAACAGTCAGTTCTGCTTGGGATGTGAGGTAAGAGTGTCCAGGTTTCCGGTCCAACATGGTCCATTTCTTCCAATAACAACTCCATGCTTCTGTTATAAAAATGGTTGGGAGAAACTTCTGGGAAAATACCTTAAGAGCAGACTGATATAATCAGCGTATGGTCTTTGCCCCTTGCCCTTTCCCTTCTTCCTGACTGGCACAGGAACGCAGTGTGAGAGAAAGGTATTCATTTTCCATTGCTGCTGGAACAATGACCACTGACTTAGTGACTTCTAACAGTCTAATAAACTTACTGCCTTCAGCAACTATGAGAGTGACACAGGGTGGTGTCTCTATGCCAAAATGAAGGGGTTCTAGATGATTCCATGTCTTCGCCCACTCCTGTTCCATAAGGCCTTCAGGTTTCAGCCTTCAGGCACCTTTCTCCCTCTCTGTGGTAAGCAGTGCTGACTTCCTTACTGTCACAACTCCCCTGATTCTCTTCTGCCTCTCTTTTCTACTTCGAAAGATCCTAATGATTTTATTAGATCCAGATTTCTTCTACTATGGGTCACAATCCCCTATGAGATTACAAAAAAAATCTTACAAATAAATTTAGTGATGGTTTATCAACAGTAAAGGTTTGATTTGTATACTTGAGGTTATATAAAAATGTCTTACATAAATAAGGATCACAAGTGGAATAAAGTTTAAGAAGTCTTGGTTTACATTGGACCAGAAAAATAGAACAAGGGTAAGTGTTTGCATTGCACAAGGCCTACCTTGGCTCAATCTCCAGCACTTCATAGGTTCCCCCAAGCATCATTTAAGCACAAAGCCAAGCATAAGGTGTGCCATAAATCCCAAAGTTTATTCCATAAACCACTTCCTTCCCCTCAAAAGAAGTCCTTCCTTACATCTAGGAGAGAGCATGGGAGATAGGCTGCTTCTTTGCATGCACCTGATTCAGGTTCAATGTCTGGCCTCCCATAAGTCAACAGACCTGGAAGCCTATTGAGCATTATTGGATATGGCTTTGGAGTACCCCAAGCACTGCTGTGATGTACCTTCTGGTCTCTAGTATGTCAAGATAATACAGCATCTAGGAGACCTAACACTATGTTGCCTCCCCAATTGGCCAAGCATTATCAGGAATTGCCCTTTGTTCTCTTGAGTACTGTTTGTGATGCCTTCCAAATCAAAAGAAACCTTGCACTAGACCAACCTAGATAATCCAGGAAAACAATCCCATTTAAAAGTTAGCTGTTTGGGGAAGAGAGATAGCTCAAAGGGCACATTTTGTTTGGCTTTGTTTTGTTTTGTTTTTTTGGGTCACACCGGTGATGCTCAGGGGTTACTCCTGGTTATGCACTCAGAAATCGCTCCTGGCTTTGGGGGACCATATGGGATGCTGGGGGATCGAACCGCGGTTCATCATAGGCTAACTCAGGTAAAGCAAACACCTTACCCCTTGTGCCACCACTCCGACCCCATCAAAGGGTTGGGCAAACTTTGCAAGAGGAAATCTTGGGCTGAATCCCCAGCACTATATGAACTCCTGAGCATCATGATCTCTAACTCTGAGCACAGAACTAGGGAGAAGTTCCTGAGTACTGCTAGATGTGCCCTCTGAAAATGAACAAATAAATAAGTGCTGCTTGGACATGTTAATTCCATGATCTAATTGTAATTACCTATCACCATGTAGCCTGGCATAATCACAAGTTCAGGGGGTTAGTGTGTGAGTGTATTGCAGTAACACATTGAGGGATCATCACTATGTCTCCCACAAGGGACTATGAAGCTAGAAGTGAAATGAATCTTGTGTCCATGGGACAGTAATACATTCAGGATGGCTGAGTGTGGGGCAGAAAGGGAGGAAGAGAGAAATGTTCACTCACACCTGCCATCTTACTGGTAGAAAAATGGCCTGGCTCCAAGAAAATAATTGCCATCAATACTTTCCAGGTACTCTGGTCCAGATTGATTGCTCTGTGAAATCCTCAGAATAGGTGAGGATAGATTCTCCTTTCTGCATGAATCACAACCATACCCTACATCTTCCCACAGAAATAGCCCAGTTCCTCAACCTTATTAAACTCCTAAGTCAACAACTTTGTTTCTGATCTACAGATCCTGTATTTTATAGTGGAATTAAAATTTTATAATATTAATTTTTTATATTTTAAAATGTTATAGTGTCAGCCAGTAGGCAGGAAATCTGATGGGAAATAGTAATCTTCCAAGCTCAGTGAGCCTACAAAGTAACACAGAATCCTCAACTAGTCTAGTATGTCCTGAGACTCTGACTTTAGTAGCACCATGGAGAGATATAACAGTTACTTAAAATTGACCCTTATTGATCTATGTTTTGATCATTCCATCTGTCTTTGTGTTGTAACAAACAATATGAAGTAAATTTGTTTGTGCCTAGAAAGAGGCAGGCAATGTGGTGAATGGGAAATTGGGAGACACTAGTGAAGAGAAGGTTACACAGGTAGTGGAATTGGTATTTGAGTATTTAATGCCTGAGATAAGTGTATTATAATGACTATGTAAATCATGGTATTGTAGTATTTTTTTTTTTTAATTTAAAGAGAGGAAGTCTGGGTTCTAGATGCATCGTGAGAGATTCCACCAGCTTTGGAACATAGAACATGGGCTTCAGAGTTTTGTAAATTTAAATATTAATTTAAATTTAAATTAAATTTAAGTATTAAATTAAGTACCCTAATTGTGTTAGCTGCTTTCTGAGGAGGAGGAGCAGGAGGAGAAGGAGCTCTCTAGTATATCCCATTATCCTCTGCAACAACTTTGCCTTCTTACTTACAGGAGACAATAATTTGACTTGCTTTAGTCATGTCTTAAGGTCACCTTACAGAATACAGATGAATATAAACTGGGTCTCCAAAAATCTGTTTCAAAGGGATTGTGTCTTTGAAACTCCAATGTACCTATTTTTCTTTTTCCATCAGTGATGACAAAAATGAAAATATTAGTAATCTCAATATGATTTTTGTCACTATCTATTGCTTGCATGAAACAATAATGATTACTAGGATTTCTGAGGATTTACCTTGTGTTAAGTATAAGTATGTTTTAAGTATACATATATAAGTATATATATATAAGTATACATATATAAGTATGTGGCAAGTATGTGCTAAGTACCCTAATTGTTTTAGCTGCTTTTTGATAATCATCTTCATACCTATTCAATGAAGTAGAAATTGGTTAACACCATTATATGGAAAGATCACTGCCTTGTCTAGGGTCAAAAAGATAATATGGAACCCTAGTTATCTGGCTGGAAACCCAGTACCCCGCTACTATTTGTTTTTAATATTGAATCACTGGCAATACAGAGTTAAGTTGTTGAGGGTTTAGTTTCATTTGTACAATATTCCAACACCCAATATTCACCAGTATTCATTTCTCACCATCAATTTTCAGCAGCTTTTTGCTTATTTGTTTGTTTGTTTTGGGCCACACTCTTTTGATGCTCAGGGGTTACTCCTGGCTTCTCTCAGAAATCGCCCCTGGCTTGGGTGGACCAAATGGGACGCCGGGTGATTGAACCGCGGTCCTTCCTTGGCTAGTGCTTGCAAGGCAGACATCTTACCTCTAGCGCCACCTCACTGGCCCCTCCAGCAGTTTCTTTTATGTTCCCATTCACTTCCCTGCACCTGTCTCTATTTCAGTGACCTCCATTTGACTATTTCCTTTCCCTTCACCCATTCCTCAAGAATATGGGTGCAACACAATGTATTTTTTCATTCTCCCAGAATTATAGAAGGCCCAACTAGGAGTGCAAGTCTTTTCCCTTTTTTGATCACATCTGGTGGTGCTCAGGGTTTACTCCTAACTCTTTGCTCAAAGATCACTCCTGGATCAAAGGACTATGTGCAGTACAATACTAAAGATTCTCTCAGAAAATGAGATCGTGCCAAACTGCCCAAAGCTGTGGAATTTAGGCTTTTTTCTTCTCCCGAATCACTGTTTAACAGCCAAGTAAGGTATCTGTCAGGCCAACCTGTCAAAACAGGAACTTCAAGAAGAATATCTAAGACTATTCAAAAGAGAGAGACAAGTGATCCTCATATATATATGTATCTAAGAAAGGAAAAAAATGTAAGATTGATAGTTGTTCATCAATGTCCATGGCAATGACAGAATTCCTAAAGTTTAAGTGGGCCTGTGATAATATCCCAACTATTGTCCACATTTCTTAGCATCTTTTGTTGTCATATAGAACATATCTGAGTCAAAGAGATGCCATTAACATGTTAACTGCCATCTTGGGTTCTGAGGTCAAGGAGGGTAGTGGGAGACACTAGAAAAAGTCCAGTACCTTGGATTGGACAAGCACCACTGGGCAGCTCTTGACTCTTGACTGCCCTTTTTATATTTTTTACTAGAGGAAAAATAATCATATAAACCAGTGGTTTACAGTCACTGGCTCACAAACCAGTTGTCGGTCATCACTTATAAAAGGTGGGAAAGCACTCATATAAATCACTGTTATTGTGGTTTTCTGTTGCTTGATTCTACCTGGAATCTTAATTAAAATACGACATAATTCTGAATTTTGAACGAACAGTTTAAGAAACATGCTGAAGATGGGGGGCGGGGGTCTTAGCTAATCACAGCCCAGAATCTCCTTAATGACTCAGAAACAAAAGAAAATGAGCAACCTTAAGGTTCAGAATTCATGACTGCTGATGAAGCCTTGTAAATAGGGTTAGTGAAGCTCTGCTTCTCCTCTACCTCAAATCTCTGTCTCCCATCCAAGGTCAAAGCAGAGCAGTCCCTCTTTATCACACGGAGATATTCACCCATGTCTTAGCATCCATGGTGTGCTGTGACAGTAATATTTGTGCCAGAGACTTTGCCAGATCACATCAGAAAGGGCCCAGATTAGTTGCCTATACACTTAAAATACCTTCCAGATCTGCCGAGCAGTGAGCTAATCACATCATAGATAAGATTTAACAACACTGAGCTCATCCAGGACACAGTTTCAATAACGGTAGGAGGAAAAGCTAACTTTGTATTTCCAGGATCCCCACCCCTTTCCTTTTGTGAACAGCATCCAGCCCTTCCACTGAGGAAAAAATATCTCTGTGGAGATGCCTGTGATTTAGTGAAATTATTGCTTAGAGAGTCCCATAACCTGGCCGGGGCCTTCACTGATCTCTTTTTCAGTAGCCCATGTCTTCAGAAGAAGAGAAATCACCATGAGGTGACTCATTGCCACAGCAGGATTCTGAAGTCCTTTCCATTAGTTCCTGCTGCCTGCCAGAAAGCTGATTATCCTACTCTTCCCTTCGTTCACAGACATTCTCCATAGCTCTCTTACTATATCACCATGTCTACATTCTTAGTGTAAAGTGGAAAATATATTGGTTGTTTCTATACATACAGGTATATGAAAAACATGTTCCCTGTTTCAGGAAAATAGTGCCTTTGTTTCTATGACATTCTCCAAATATTTTTCATTTGTGACTCAATTTGCAAGGAAATAGCTTCCTTTAATTTAGATGAGTCTCTCTGGAATCACTGCAGATCAGTGAGTCGTTTACTGTGAAAAATGTTACTGGCCCTTAAATAAACAGAGGATTTCCACTTCTCCGTATGAAAGAACAGGACCTTCCTTGACTGTGACGTATCAGTGGAAACTCCAGCCCATTTCATTTTTTTACCCCCAACATCATCATTGAGACACAAAAATGGAAGAGAAGAGAAAACGCAACTCATGTCCGTTCTCTTATTGAACAGCTCTTAGTGATTCTCCATCTTCTTACTGGAGATGATCCAACTTCTTAGATTGGAAGTTCCACGCCCTCCATGTTCTACTCTAATCTCTACTCTCTTACCTTTCTTAAACTTCCTCTATGTCCCAGCCAAAATTGCGCTGTAAATAAGCCAAGGAAGGTCTCCACTCTCAGTTCCCATTAAACTGTGTTGGAGTGATAGTACATTAGGTAAAAAGAGCTTGCCTTATATGCCACGGGTCTGTATTCAATCCATGGCATGCCCTATGATCCTTTGAACCTATCAGGATTGAGCCTTGAATGCAGAACCAAAAGTAAGCTCTGAATTTTGCTGGATGTGGCTTAAAGGCAAAAACAAAACAACAGCAAAAAAAAAACCCGAAAAAAAAAAAGTTCCTTCAACCTGATGTGGTTATTCATTTAAAACCCTGTAGAATGCTTAGGTCTCATAGTGTTTATAGTCAATGGACATTGGGATGCTGACTCCCACCCCGACACAAAACTAACCCTACCTGTACTACTTCTCTACCTAGGATAGATTTACCAGGAGAAATTAATAACCTTAGAGTCTTCCATGTATATATTGTTCGACAAATGACAGGCAAGAGCAACATTTTATTTATTTATTATTTTATCTTTTGGTTTTTGGGTCACATCCAGCAGTACTCAGGGGTTACTCCTGGCTCTATGCTCAGAAATCGCTCCTGGCAGGCTCAGGGGACTATATGGGATGCCGGGATTCGAACCACTGTCCTTCTGCATGCAAGGCAAACGCCCTATCTCCATACTATCTCTCTGGCCCATGCTTATATATTTTTAATTTACATTAAAAATCATACAAAATATTCTATTATAGGTAATGCTTGGATATGCATTAATAAATAAAAGACAATAATAAAAATCTCTACAAATGTAAAAGATCACCTAAATCATTATAGATTATTTATAAATATCTATAATTATGATTTATAAATTTCCAATTTATAAATAAGTATTTATAAGTACAATATAATAAGGTATTACTTCATTATTGAAATGGCAAACTTGAAAATTGAAAAAAGCAAAATTGAACATCCCTTAGCAAACTAGGAATAAATAGATCTTTAATTTAATATGGGGCAGTCATAAGCACCATTCGCCATAGCGAATGGTAAAGTGCTCAGAAGTTTATCTTGGCTCAAAGAAGTTCCTTTAATGCTTTTTACAAAACTGGTCCAAGGCTATACATTCCCTAAGTTGTATCCCATCCATAATGCTCTGTATTGTTCCTTCAAATCTAGATGATAACCTAGCTGAATAAAGTATTGTTGGTGAGATGTTTGTCTCATTGAAGGTTTTGTTTGTTTGTTTGTTTTTACTGTATCTTGCCATTCCCTTCTGGCTCACAGTCTCATTTGATAGATATGTTGTGAATCTCATGGAATTTCCTTCTCATGTAAATTCTGTATTTTGATCTTGTTGTATTCAGTATTCTGTATCTTTGACTTTTGTAATTCTGATTATAATGTGTCTTGAAATTGTTCTATATGAGTTTATTTTCTTTGAAACACTTTATGCCTCTCGGATCTTGGTGCTTGTGCTCCTCAACTCTGGGAAATTCTTACCTATAATTTCCTTTGACTAGTGGTTCTTCATTATATTTGCCTTCCTTAATTCAGAAAATTTGGTGATTATATTGTTCCTATTGAGTTCAATTCATAGTCCTGTTCATTTTGTTTCAGACTTTCCCCCATCTCTTGGTGCTATGTAGAAATTTCCTGTAACTCATCTTGGAACCTGGATCCTTTTCTTCAGCAGCTGCTAGTTATGTTGCTCAGACCTTACATTGATTTGATTTTTTTTCTTTTTGAGCCACACCCGATGATGCTTAGAGGTTATCCTGGCTATGAGCTCAGAAATCACTCTTGTCTTAGGGGACCATATGGGACACCGGGGAAAGGAACTGCAGTCTGTCCTAGGTTAGCACATGCAAGGAAAATGCCCTACCTTGTGCCACCACTCTTGCCGCACATTGATTTTTTTTTTTTAATAATCGCTAACCATACTCTTTATCTGTCACATCTGAATGTTTTCTCATTTAAGATCTCAAACTTTCTTGCACTTTGCTGAGTATCTGTGCCATTTGTTTATTTGGGTTCAATAAACATCATCAGCATGGTGTCTCTAGAGTCATTCTCTGAGTTTGTGGAGCTGCTTGGTACTGTTGAGACTTCGGTATTATTATCTTTTACTCATTGAGCTTATTGAATTTCCTTATTGTGAGGGTGAATCTTTGTAATCAGGTGCCCCCCCCCCAACATCTCCACCTACACTCCTGGAATATTTGAGGAATTAGTCTGGGTATTACTCTTTTCCTTCCTTGCCAAGCCTCACCCACTGAAGAGCTATAAAAATGAGTGAGCAGTGTGAAGTGTGATAAGGAAAGCTGTTCTACAGCTGAATGGCTGTGGTTTAGGAGATGTGGTGGCGGGTCTGCTGATATGGAAGAGGCATGGAAACTTCCAGACCCAGCTCCAGGGAAAGGAATACAATTCCTCTTCCAAAAAAGGCTCTAGGGATGTTGATGGGAGGTTAACACCATTTGGGAGAGTGGAGGAGAAAGTTGAGGGCTTGAGATGGCAAGGTGGGTCTGCTGAGAGGGCAAAGACTAGGCATGGGGCACTTTCTCTTTTCTTTTTGTGGGGGAAGGGTTGAGCCACCTAATGGTGTTCAGGGATTACTCCTGGCTCATTGCTCAGAGGTCACAAGTGCCTTACTTGCTGTACTATCTTTCTGGTCCTGTCATGGACACTTTTCTATCTCCAAATTTCCCACTGTCTCTTTAATCAGCTGCTTATTAATTTGAACCCTCTTCCCCAATTCCTGTTTATAACACTCTTAAGGACAATTTTTATTTTTTTTGTTTCATTTTGTTTGGGGGCCACACTTGGTGGCACTCAGAGGTTATTCCTGGCTCTGTATTCAGAAATCACGGCTCGGAGGACCATATGGGATGCTGGGGATCTAACCTGGGTCCCTCCTGGGTCAGCCGCATGCAAGACAAGTGTTCTACTGCTGTGTTACCACTTCGGTCCCAATTTTTTTTAAATCTTTTTTTTCTTTATTTAAGTACCATGATTACGTACATGATTGTACTTGGGTTTCAGTCATAAAAAGAACATTTCCCCCTTCACTAGTGCAACATTCCCACTACCAATGTCACCCATCTCCCTCCTTCTTTATGCCCTGCCTGTATTCAAGACAAGCATTCTACTTCTTTCACTCATTAACATTGTCATGATAGTTAGTGTAGTCATCTCTCTAACTACACTCACCACTCTTTGTGTCGAGAGCCAGTCCTTCCAACCCTTGTCTCTGTGGTCTCTGGGCATTATTACATTAGTGTCTTTTGTTTTTCTTAAAACCTGTAACAAGTGAACCTATTTTGTGTCTATTTCTCTCTCTCTGACTTATTTCACTCAGCATAATAGATTCCATGTACATTCCACAGTTTCTTTAGCCATTCTTTTGTTGAAGGGCATCTTGGTTGTTTCCAGATTCTGGCTATTGTAAATAGCACTGCAATGAATCTTAAGTGTGAGGAAGGCTTCAATTTTTACTTTTTATTTAAACACCATAATCACAAAGTCATTCATGATTGGGTTTCAGTTTTACAATGTATACCAACCTTCACCCATGAACATTTCCCACCACCAATGTCCCTGGTTTCCCTCCCCATCCACCCTGTGCCTGCCTTTGAGCAGGCACTTAGCTTTTTCTCTTTCTCTCTCACTTCTCTTTTTTTTCCTTTGTTGTAGACTCTTTAGAAAATTTTTATATTGTCCTTATCTTTCTTTGAATATGGCATACAGATTCTAACAAGGTACCTGATTCAGTAGAAGGTTTTAAAGATATGTTCCTTGAGTCAACGAATATTTCAGTGAAAGCAAAAATTGTTATCAACTGGAAATAGCCTCCAGACAGACTCAAAGGCTCACTTCTTTAAGTCAAAAGTGATTCTTAAAAATAAAATTAGGAATCAAAGAGTTAGTACAGGGATTAAGGCCTTGCATATGGCCTACCCTAATGTGATTGATTCTCAAGACTTCATATGGTCTCCTGAGCAATGCCTAAATAATAATCCCTAAGTACAGAGCCAGGAGTGAGTCCTGACAACT